>SMSQ01024580.1:0-10190 GCA_019453375.1 Ctenoplectra terminalis | reverse complement strand
TTTTTTCTCCAATAAGCAGACAAAATTCGGGCTATAGAGTTTTAAGGGGAAGAAAAAATACTGAAAATCGGAAATTAAATTAGGATACCGCAGGAAATAAGCAGTAAGAGGTGCACGGAGACTTATTCGGATCGGTGGTTCAAAAGAGAACGATGAAAGTGCACCGGAGTAAAGAAAGCACTGATGGGCGAATAAGTATGCATACCGAGGTGAAATGGGTAAACGAATGAAAAATGAAATGGGTAGACTACAGTGTAACGTAGACGTATAAGTAAATGTGTATTTATGATAAGGAATATGGATACAGGGTCTGATAAGGTTGAAGAATGCAGGGTAAATGGACGTGATAAAAGAAATACAGTGCAGATATAAATTGGTAAGAAACGATCTCTTTCTTTGATCAATTTTTCTCAAAGCTCCTGTATAGTATTATACTACGAAGTATGATATCTTATCCGTCACCTAAGGTTTTTATTATTACTTTTGCAATTTTTAAGAACAAGAACGACTGCTATTAATAATGATACAGGTGATCCAAAAGTTTCGCCTCCGTCGCAATATTTTTAGCTATAGCGAAAACAAATCTGAGTAAAATCGTGGCTCCATAAAAAGAAAAATGAAACAGCTTACAAAATGGAATATTTCTTCAATATAATAACTTCTGACCTCAGACAAGTATTTTAATAATAAACCCAATTCAACGCTTGTAACAGAGACCAGATGTGATTTTCACCTGTTTCCAATCTAAAAAAATACTTAACGCATTAACGACGGTACCTTATTTTTATAAATCATATTAGAGAATAAAGTTACGAACGAATAAATTCTTGCATACTTTTAAAAATGATTTGCATACCAACCATATATCTTAATTTAAACTTTGAGCTAAAAAGATCATTTTAAAAGTAACTTCTTCTACGTTTTCGTTTCCTATTTTTACCATTTCAAGATATAAAATACAAAATACGAGAAATTTCGTCTGCAATGTGTTAAAATGTTAATATTTCAGCCGTGATAAAGGAGCGAAGTTTGCAGAGAAGTTCGAAAATAAGACGTTAACTTTTCCAAGAACGGATTTGAAAGGCTGGTATAGTGTTAAAATAAAGAATGAACGTCTATTTTTATCGTTATTTCATAAAAATGTGTCTCTCCGTTCATTTCTTATTCAAATGGAGGCAAAACATTTCATCCATGACACTGTACAGAAAATCTCCAGAGAAGGTGGTATCAAGCCTATAGCCACACCGTGCATGGCTACTTGCATAATTCACCAGACGACACGTAAAAGATATCGAGCTTGGGTCTCAGCTTGGCCAGAAACGAGAGTTACTCAGGAATCCTGGGCATTTTTATAGGGCTTCTTTTCCAGAGAGGTTGGAGAGAAGACATGTGGGATGTGTACCTTGAAAGGGTGAAAAGCGAAAAACGTGGAGGTAGTTAGAAACTTCCTTAGGGCTCTGTCTGTAGCTAAACCACTCCATTTTTGGAACCACTGCTTCTTGTGAGACCAAATATTTATGTTCCTTAGAATTTTTCCTGGAGAACGTCTATTCGATAAAACGCTGTATAATATAGGTTCGAGAAGCAAGATATTAATTCGATACAAAAGTTTCTTTCTGCGTTTCGTCTCGAGTTTCCAACCAGAATACTCGCATGCTCGACTACCGGATAAACAAGTTTGCTTCTCGAGTAATTAAATCGAGGACTCGGGCAAATTCGAAGATTCTGTAACGCAAAAACTGACCTTACTGCATTTATATAGATTCTATTAGGTTGTCCCGAAAGTTTCTTTCGTTATCTTCACGCAGCGATTTCGACTAGCAATGTTTAAATAAACATTTAGCGTTATTCGTCGAACGAGAGACGGAGGGAAAAAGTAGTGCAAAACGAATCCTATGTGAAAGACTAATACATTGCAAAACATAAAATATTACGTATCCATTATAGCGTATCGATATAGGAGGACCGCGCTGGACTTCCGTTGGAAAGTCGGGCCACGAGACAGAGTCGCTTAGGAACCGTCGAACGTGCACGACCTATTAGCCCTTAAGATTATTCTGCATCTTAGTATTTCTTTCTTTTCCAAATATATATATCTCTTGTTTTGTTTAATCCAATTTATACCAATTTATTTAGTGATCCTGACAACCTTAGTCCACTACACCATTACTTATTAACAAAACGAAAGAAACTAACATTAACCCATTAACTGCCAAATTTTTTTTTTTTTATTTTTGGCTGGATAAGTTATATGTATGCACAAAAAGTTGTGTAACAGTATAATTATATTGAAATTATGTTTCGTTTCGAAATTATTTGATATTTTTGAAAAAGTGGCAAAGGGGTATCGTTATAAAATGATCGGTAAAATGATTTGAATAAAAAACAAAAGACCGAGTAACTAACAGATTATGTACTGATTATGTATGATTTATGTACTGTATTTCATTATAATATAAAAAAGAAACAAAAAATATTAAGCTTCAAATACGACAATTTTGTTCCGTTCAACTTACGTATGAATTTCAATTTTGATCGCTTGTTGCAAAGAAACGAACCACAAAATACACACTTTCTGTTACACACGATATCGGCAGATATATATAGAATGAAATTAAATTGTCAAGCGTACCAAATATATTTTTCGCGCCGAGTGATAAACGTAAAATTCCAAAATCCCCAAATGGGGATCGTACAGCAGCTAATGAGTTAATATGAAATTGAGAACCTAGAATCGTCTTTTAAAAATATTATTTTAACAAACAAAATTGCAACGAAAATATTTGAAACTGCAGTATTCTTTTTTCTATTCTACCCTGTTTTTTTCTAATTTTATGTTTTTCATAATAGACAAAGTGCTTTGAAAAGATACGAATTTAATTTCCCCTTTTTTGATTATTAAATTTAATTACTTTTCCAGAAATAAGAATGATGGGTAGTTACAAAAGCCACACTCGATTTTCCAGATTTTTTTGGAGTAATATGAAAATCCTGGTCCGAATGTAACAAATTATTAAAGTTTGTAATCATTTCGATTTAAAAGAGGCGACTTTTTTTACCAAGACACTTTTCGCAGGAGATTCTCACAATTTTTACAAGCCTTTCCACGATTCTGCACGATAGATAACAAGCCGGAAGCTACGGGTGCTCCTCGCGCCGCTGTCTGCGGCTCCCAGACAATTTTACGTATTCCACGAGATTTATTCAATGGACCAGGTACGCTCGATGTACCAGGTGAAAGCGTGAATATGAAAAATAAGAGGAGGAAAGAAGATGGCGTTTAAATAAGGATAGATAGCTTCCCTTATGGATATCCTTGGACTCTATTGTGTCGGTCAGCTTTGACCACTGAAGATGGTTTTCATATTATTTTCTCGCGTCTCACCTTTTTCCGTGGCTTTACCCTCGCGTCTGCAAACTTTCTGAAGTCATTTTCACGTCTGTTCGAATCTGCTTTGGATAGAACTTTATGCGAAAAGTTTCTTTGTGAAACTTCCCCTCGCTGACCATTGTTGAAAGATTTGTGGTATACTTTACTTTAATGGAAAATGGGATTACTGTTTTCAGCATCGTTAGTATTATTGTTTTATTATAGAATTCTACTTGTATTGGAAACTGTGACTATTGTTAAGTAATAATGCGTAGAACATTATTACCATAATGTGAAGAATAGAGAATTATGATGGTGTATGACAGAAAAGAATTCGATTATTCTGTAATTTCATATCTTCGCAACGCTTTTTATTTAGTGTCAGAGGAGAGCTCAATTTTTCTTTTTTTTTTTTACCTATATCACTGCGATTCTCAGCTTTGCTATTATTTTGCTGTAGCATATTTTTATATAGCTATAGTTACGATTGCAGAACTCTTTACAAAATCTACTCTACTATAAAATCTTGTATGAAAAATTATTACCATTATTTTTCAGAGGTGATTGTTATTACAGAGTCTTTACAAAATCTATTCTATTATAGAATCTTGTATGAAAAATTATAACTATTATTCTGCAGCAGTGATTATTATTACAGAATCTTTACAAAATCTAATCTATTATAGAAACCTGTATGCAAAATTATTACTATTATTTTGCAAGCAGTGATTATTATTACAGAATTTTTATAAAATCTATTCTATTATAGAATCCTGTATGAAAAATGATTACTATTATTTTGCAAGCAGTGATTATTATTACAGAATTTATATAAAATCTATTCTATTATAGAATCCTGTATGAAAAATTATTACTATTGTTTTGTAGCAGTGATTATTATTACAGAGTCTTTACAAAATCTAATCTATTATAGAATCCTATATGAAAAATTGTTACTATTACTGATCAATAATAAATTTTTATACATTTATGATTACTATTTCCAAGTCTTTACAAAATCTGTTCTATTATAGAATCTTACATAAAAAAAATATTAATATCATTGATTCGTATGTCCACAACATCTATTAAAAAATCTCCAACAAAGAAGTTTCGAATCAATCTTGCTCCTTCCAAAATTCCCGAAAATTATTAAAAAAAAAAAATCCAAGAATAATATCTCTACAAGTGTCGAAATCTTTATAAGGCTGCCTCCGGACATTCGAAATGGTTCTCCGATATCTACTGTCAAGCGAGCGTGTGTGAACCTAAATTCATCCTCAGGGATTTTTGCCACCCCACCATGAAGTAATTTTCACGAGACTATTCTTCGGCTGCGGCTGAATTCCAAGACGATGTGTCTCCATAAAAAAAAAGAAAAGAAAAAAAAATGAAGGAAAGCCGCAGAAAAAAGAGCGCGGGATGAAAAAAAGGAGGAAGCTCCGCGGTGATTTAAGAGAAAAGGAGTTACAATTGACCTCTCGGCGGAAAAAGAATAGACAAAAGAATGTTTTCTTGGTTCGGATGGAGGAGGCTGAGTAGCAATAAAAGTCAGCGAGTCCAGATAATCGAGAAATCCAGCCTAGCGATCCGATGTCGCGTTTCACTGCCTCTTCGATACAGTATCACTCACATTTCTGCTGTTTGCGCAGCTTCGTAAATTGAGAAGCAACCGATCGAATTGGTCAGTTTTACTTTCCTACTTCTACCTTTGCCTGTGTTTTTAAGGTTCATACTGCTTTTTTTTATTCGATTTTGATGGCTACTGCTGCAAGATGCTTGGATTGGTTGCAGTATTTCTGTTTTATTGAACTGTCCGTAAAAAAAAAAGAAATTGATTCAGGAACAACAGGAGAGAATATTGTATAGATTTTTTATCGAGCTTGCAAGTCCGTCCTATTTTCTTATATGACCAGCGAATGTAACGAACCTCGAATTCTTGGTGCAAGTTTTGTTCGCAATATTGATTAAAATTCTTTGAAATTTTATTTTTCCGATAGAACACGTTTTTATGTATTTGGAAATATTGAGGAAGAAAATAACACCGAACAGATTTTTATTTATGCGTCGGAATATGTTTCTGTGTCTTTGAAAATGTTGGAAAGGATTTTTAACCAACATTTAAAATATTTATTCTACCCTTTACTACAATAACTGATTTTAATTGTTCAATTTTTATTTTAGTTAAGATTTTCTTGTTATTAATAAGAAAAGCGTATAAAATAAGAAATTTTTCTATAAAATAAGAAATCTATTTATAAAATAAGAAATTTATCTATAAAATAAGAAATTTTTATTATTATTCTAAATAACATTTCCTTGAAAATTTTAATTTATTTGTTAGAATACGTTTCTATATTTTTACGAACTCTCAAAGGACAAACAACATTAAATAGGTTCTGATCAATCTTCGAAATATGTATCCCATTCCTTTCCACGACCACCTAACTACTGTAATCAACGACTAATTTCTGTTACACACAAAATTGATCTCGTTTCCTTAAAAAAAAAAAAAAAGGGATATTAAACAGACTTTCAATCAAGCTTTCAAATATGTGTTCTCCTCTGTTCAACTACCATCTGCCATAATTAATATTTACCTTTTATTGCAAACAAAATCGATCAAATTTTGGTAAGAAAAATTTCATTAACCTTCTCGTATCTTTACAAATATCTCAAGTAATAAAGAATATTAACCAAACTTTTAATCAAACTTATCGTTTTAATTTCGCCTCGCGCAGGGAGGTTCGGTACAAAGGAAAGCTTTCGCGGTTTTGTTCGCGCACAATTAGAGCGAACCTACTATTTCTTCGGCGAAACGTCACCTGCGGAGCGAATTAACGCGTGAAACAGTTTCACGGATTCACCAATTTAGCCGTGAAAAGATTCAACGTGTAGATGTGCCACGCAAAACGTTATACACGGCCCTGGGAGCATTGTTGACGTATAATATCTTCCTTCCTAGGTCGTTCATACTCGCCCAAGGGAGCTCTGCATCCTGCAGGATAATAAATAATTTAGTCCAGGAAATGTTGCAAGTTATTACGGTCCGTACTGGCTACGTATCCACTTAAATAGTTGACAGAAAAAAGCTCGTATCACTGCAGATTTATTTAAGGGAAGGTGATACCTTCTATCTTCTCCGTGTAATTTTTTTCCTTTTTTTTTTAATATATACGCTATCGCTCATAAGCATTCTAACACTTGCTTATTTTTAACAGAATATAATTGGTGATTCTGTTACTTAATCGTTATTGTTGCAGCTACGTACAGTAGAAAATTATAATACTGTGGGGATATAATTAAGTGGGACGAGTCTTTGGTAAATTTGTAAAGTTTAATGCTTAACACGTTGAGTGCCACGCGATTTTATAACGAAATCCCCTTCAGGCCACGCGCGCTGGTATGTATCGTGGTACAGCAATGCGAAGCGCACTACTGGCATGTTAAAATTTACTCGATGCAAGTGTTTAAGTATTATAGAGTTTTTTACTTAAATATAGTTTATAAATATTTAATTATTAAGAATTGAGTATTGGTAAGTGATTGTGACGCGCGATAATAGACTATTAATATTACAATAATTCCTTAATTACGCAACACTCTCGTTTGACGTTCTCTCAGCACTCTGTTCTACTCTCGGTTCAACACTGTCCCACCTACGTTCAACTCTTTTTTACTCTACTCTACGTTCAACACACTCCCACGTTCCGTTCAACTCTCTCATCAACACTGTCCTACGCTTTCTCCAACTCTCCCCGTTCAACCCTGCTTTCCCTTCGGTCCAACTCTCCCTCCGCCTCGACCCATCGTCCGTCCGTTGGGTCCGGTCCCTGTCCCGTTGCGCCTTTATTGCCTTCCATAAACTATGAGTTCTTAAAACTACGACACTACAGTATATTAATAATAAAATCCCGTATTAAATAGAAATGAAGTGGACTTTAAATAAATTTTAGATAACAACTTAAAACAATGTAAATTTTTTAGTTTTATATCATATTTTACACTGTCAGCCACCGGTGACTGACGCGGCCTGAACGGGAAGTTCAGTGTCAGTCACCGATGACTGACGTGGCACTCAACGTGTTAAGATACAATACAATAATCCTACCGATGCTAATTCTAATACACTTTATACTTCTACTCTTAACTCTGAACTCTGAACTTCTTACTCTTGACTTCAACTGACTCTCACTGACTGCTTCTTCTTTACTAACTCGTCGCTGAACTCATTCACACTTTTATCATTCTCCCTGCTCATTCTTTCCTCTGTTCTCACATGCACCCTTTCACCCTTGCACTCCATCCCTTGCATCCATGGTCCAAACTCTCGCAGTCACGTACACGGTTTTCCCAATCACTTGGTTCACACGATTCGATCACTCGGTTACAAACATTCTTTCCTCGCATCCCTTCAACCACTCGAAATCATTTTGTCTACAGTCACACTTTCCCTAAACATACCGGCGTCGTCCCGTCGCGAGGAGACGGCCACGCGCAGTTGAACAACTAGCATTCGCGCTTCTTTCAGCTTAGCCTAAACATTCGCTCGTCTCGCGCATTCTTTATTTCTAACACCCTACAATACGATAGAATTGAATTCTGTGTTTAAATTATTGAACTAATAAAAATGACATTAAAGTCTGTATAGGTGAAACTTTATGGAACCGTTTCGTTATTTGAAAAGTGCTATATCCTTAGATTATTTAACACGTTGAACGCCCCGTCACTCAAGCGGATGATACTTTGTTTCGTGTAATTAAAACAAGATTTTGGGGGTAGTTTATAGTGATATTATTTGTGATACGATTATGGCGAGTACATAAGATAAGATAATAATTTATAGAATATACTTTTACTAACAAATGAGAAATATACTTAATGATAAATTTCAGAAGGGATAAAAAATGTGTTTCGTACCGCGCGAGAAATAGTATCTTTCGATTTATGCCATCTTTCTTACGCATGACCGATTTATTCGCTTTGAAAGCCGTTTAAAAAATATTCCATCGATCGATGGAACGCATGTGAATGCGGTATCGAAAATTATTCGATGCAGAAGCACGTAACAGAGGCATCGCGACGCATTCTTGGCGAGGAAATTATCGCGATGCACGACAGATGCGTGCTGAAACATATCGTGCATCCGGCACGCCGGAATGCATGCAATAAATCACACGTGCTGCAACTAGGATTTTCACTTATCGTTAGAATACAGTAACAACCCTTCTGAGTTTTGCTTGGAAAACTTTCTATTCCTTGAAATTCGTTCTAATTATTTTATACGTGTTTTTATTCGCGTTTTTGTAAAAGAAGAATTAAGTATCCGCGAAGAATCGGTTGGATTATTAGAAAATAATAACAAATGCTAGTACCTCGTGTGTTTTATTTTATACACTACCGCTCATAAGTATTCGGACACTGATAAATTTGTCAACTTGATCAATTTGTATTGATGGTACATAAATGTTACTGAAATATGTAAATTAATGACAATTTAATGGCTGGAAATAATATTTACTACCTTCTTAAGGAACTGACACATTGTAAATTGAAATTATCTGTTAATAAAAATTTACGTAATAATTATTAACCCTCTATGGCTTTGTCTGACTTAAAAGTTACAAATTAATGTATCCGTATTTTAAAAAATTTACTACTATTAAATTTGATTACTGTATTACTGCAGTGATACCACGATTCATCTATAGCAATTATTAATTTAAGAATTTTCGAATCAAACTGAAAAATTGTAATGAATCGTAATTTGTTCTCCAATAAACAGACAAAATTCGGGCTATGGAGGGTTAATTTGAACACTTCTGAACTATAATTCATTTTTAATTCACTTAATCATTTAATTCATTAATAATTTCACAATGAACTATAATTAACTATAATTGCCATAAATGATCTAACTGATACCAATACAGTGGTACAATAATAAAATTTAACGATACAATGATGAATAACTAAAATGTAGGTAGAGAATATGTGTGTGTGTAAGAGAGAGACGCCTGATAAAACCTAGGTCTTAAGTTTTCGGCCGCACCAATACGATGGAACCTCGTTTCCTACTGGTTCGGTCTTTAGCCGGAAAATAATATAAAAGAACCGAGAAAACATAGATATAGCAGATATAGATATAGAATCAGAGAGTTACCGAGAGAGTTATAGAGTTTAAGTCAACCACTGTAAAAAGCATTTCAAATATACACTACAATTCCTACAAAAATGTAGATACATAAGTAACTTCTACGTCATATAGTGCCAGAGAGAGTTAACGAAATAAACACAAAATTTGATAAAGGAATATTTGAAAGCAAGGTACAATAGAATTCCTCTTAACCAGCCCCGTTTTAACCAGCCAACGGTTGGCGTAGAAAATTAAAGGAGCAAACAGAAATTATTGATACAAGTCTTTGTACAGGTAAATGTTCGACAAACATTATTTCTTTATATGATATACGATATTGATGATATTATATTATATGGAAATTTTAAATGTAAACAGTAAATACAAGAAAATATATCTAGCTCGAATTTCATCTATAATCTACAAACGATATTGTCGGATTTACCATTCGTTTATCCGGTTGGAAAATCCCATGTGGGCTGGTTAAGATGGAATCTACTGCATTTATGTAAAAACAGACTTCGTTTCAGGTCGTACAGAGACGAGTAGGACAACAGAGTTTAAACAGACAGCAGAAATATTTTCGCTATCGTGCTACGTATTAAAATAGAAAAACCAAAAATAATCTATCTCAGAAAAGCCGTACTCGTGCAGTGATTTTATGGCAATTTGTTTGGAATTACG
>SMSQ01024575.1:26788-66810 GCA_019453375.1 Ctenoplectra terminalis | reverse complement strand
AGCGATCAAAAATTTTTATTGGACGATCAAAAATGAGAGATTCATTTTTATCGAGTCTTCTGTCCACCGGTGTGGCGTCTTGAACAAAACATGTGATTTCGACGTGGCGGTCAACGTGTTAAGATAAAATTGGAAGAAGATTCGCATACTGACGATTTTTACGTACCTCTCAAAGTTAGGAAATGTTTTATCTAAAGAAGAACTAGATTGAGTCAAAAATGACCCAGAGGTAGCAGGGTTGAAGGAGAATTATTTTTATCTCCTATGGAACTGTTTAACATTTTGATATTGAGCGTGTGAAATGTAATTTTGAGTTACGACTGTTTTATAAAATAGTGCTTTAAAGTATACGCTCGATAGTATTTTAAATTAGCATAATTATCTTACGCAAGTGGCAACATGATGAAATTGTAAATGAAATTGTAAATGAAATTGTTCAATTTTATCTTTACGAGAAGACACGAAAAATATTGTTTTTTTTTTTTAAATACGTGATATCACCGTTGATAAGTACCACCGTGAAAGTATTCTCGTACACAATACGTAAGGCAAAGGGAAGTTGCCAAAACCATCGAAACACAATGAATACAAGAGGGGTGGAAGGGGCCCCGACTACTTCGCGTCTGGTTACACCCTACCGGGGCGCCACTTGACTCGTATTTAACTTTCAAATATATTTTATGCCCTTTGCATCTTAATACTTTCATGGATTCGCTATTCGTACTCCCTTCTCTGGGCTCGCCTAATGTGAATGCATTTTCCAGTGAAATGTACACGATTTCGTATTACAAACCACAGCCACTCTTATACGCATCCGCGTTATCAAGCATACACTACCGGCCAAAAGTTTCGAACCATTTTTCTTTAAATTTCTCGCTAATTTTCTTATCGATTCGAAATTATGCGTCATTCTACGTGTAACGTCGGGTTTATTAATAATTTTATTATATTATTTCGATTAAATATTTATGTAGTAAAAAGTACTATTACCTGTGTTTGTTAATTTTAATAATTCTTTAAAATTAAGAATTTTAGATGCTTACGAGTACTAAAATATATTTTATTAATAAATTTAATTTTGAAACAGTATATTTTATATTTTCAGATATTCAACATAATTTCGTAGATTTTAATAGATTTTTTATTTAAAAGTTTCGTAAGGAGATACAATTTTAAATTCTTTTTTTTTTTTTTTTTAAATTTCTGCGTTCTATAAAATGTGTAATGGTTGCAAACTTCTGGCCGGTAGCGCATATTTAATTCTTTGTATCTTATATTTTTACGATTTTTAATTCGATACGTTTATATTTTATATTTTTTAATATTTTATCGAATAATTCCAGTTCTTTGATGGATTTATTATGTATCAGAGCTTTAAATAACGTAGAAATATTTTTTTTCCCCGCAAAAAGTACAACGTTTCACTTTTTATTGTTTTTCCATGCACATAAATTTACTCGCACCGATCAAAGCTTGCGGTTGTAAAAATTCGTTGATGCACTTCAACCGGGTCGTATATTTTTCGCTTGATTCACTGTAAAATTTCGTCAAGATTCGACTTCTTTCCGATAACAGAGAGACAAAGAGATCAGCGTGGGCGATTCGAGACGCAAGAAACTCATGCTCGAACGAACTCAGCATTTATGTGTCCATCGAAGTGTGGCGACGCTTCGACGGGATTATTTGTAGGATTCAGTCGTATACTCGACGTTTCCGCCGAATCCTTTGTACCAATCCCCTCTGTTACGCCATAGAATATTTTCGAGAAGTATTTAGGCTTGTTTCGGACAGCCGGATATCCATCCTACTATTTTTACACGATTCTATNTGGTCACGCATTGAAGGAGAATTAAATAGTCGGTAGTTCCAGTGTTAATAAAGAATAGCAAATATTTAAATCGTNAAATATTGAATATTAAATGACGAATAGTGAATTTCAAATATCAATACTGAGTATTGAGTATCGAATTAGTGAGTACCAAATATATCAGATTAAATGTCGAATAATGAATATCGAGTGTCAAATACTGAATATTAAATATCGAATATCAAATACTGAGTATTGAATATCGAATTACCGAGTACCAAATACTAAATAACGAATACCAAATATCGAATATCAATACTGAGTATCGAGCATCGAATTAGTGAACACCAAATATAGAATATTAAACGACGAATACTGAATATCGAATATCAAATACCAAGTATTAACTATCGAACTACCGAGTACCAAATATTAAGTAACAAATACCGAATACCAAATATCAATACCAAGTATCGAGTATCACTTTCAAACCATCGCCAAATTTTAAATATTAAACAACGAACAGCGAATAGAACGAAGAGCATCTAATATCTCCTACTCAAGCATCGAACATCGAGCACCAAACACCTATTACTCGCTTCTCAGCAGCCCTTAACACAAATCCTAGAAACTTGCCGACGACCCACGAGACGCGCACCTCCACCCCAAAACGTGTCATTCAAGTAACCGGCTATAAAGTGTCCGGTGTTCGTGGTAATACGGCGTGTCGTGATGCACGACACGGAAACCCCAACGATTACGGTAGCCAGCGGTTCGTCGTGTGCATAATTCCTAATGTCCGAGGGCCAGCGTCGCGACACGAAGGTGGATTAGGTTTCGCGACAGGTACGGGCGCCTCCTATTCACCGCGTACAATTTGTTGGAGGACCAGCCATGAACCCCGGTTAATCCATTACCGTGGCANTTTCACTACTTACAATCTTAAATTATAACAGAATTATTTTTATAATAAAAAATAATAAACACTAATATATTCAAAGATAGCTACTAAAGATAGAAATTTCTAAGTATTTATTATGTACCGTACTTTCACTGCTCACAATCTTAAATTGCAATAGAATTATTTTTATAATAAAAAGAAAAATAAACGCTAAATATTCAAAGATAACTACTAAAGATAGAAATTTGTAAGTATTTATTATGTACCGTACTAGTTAATAAAGAATAGCAAATATTTAAATAGGGACAAATTATAAATGATTTGATGAACTACATACGATGAATTGTATACGCTTCGGTGATAAATGATAGTTCCCGAAATTCAAATCATGATACAAACGAGTTAATATTTTTGTTGTAACGCGAGATACACGTTTGTTCGCGTGTGCTAATTGTTAGCTAAGAAAGAGAACATTAAATCGGGAGAAAGATGAGGAAAATTATCTCGTACAAAGTCTGTCTCTGCAACTGTGAACGTCGAGCTGTTCGACTTGTCCCTTGCATCCGAATGCGACTGCCGATCGCTTTGAAGTACACCGACGACATGTACATATCATTTCCTACCACTCTGATAGCTTCTGATGAGAAAAAATTAATTAGCCGACAGACACAGCTGTGCTCCGTTTAACTAAACGCGGAGATTAACGGTGGGAGTTTTCCTCGCATTTCCGTTTTTTGATTGATTTATTAATAAAGCGTAGGAAATGGAAGAAAGAATTTTAAGTAATTGTGTAACTGTGTGTTGCCTCGTTACTGTGTTTTTTAATTCTTTTTTTTTATTTAGTATTTTTATTTCCCGTTTATTTTCGCGTTTTGCAATATTTATAAAATGTAAATAATAATTCTTGGAAATTATATATTATATTTTATATTATATAACTATATATATAATATTATAGTTTCCAGTGTTATTTGATTATTAATAATAGACACAAGTTTTGCAAATAAATTACCATAAATTCTTCGGTGTAGTCAATTTTATGTAATTATCTAATTTAATTAATCCCCCTACCGTGCTTCAAATATAAATTTATCTAACTTCTTTTATTTTTAATTCTATTAGAATCCAACTATTTGACACTGTCCGTTTTTATATAATTCCTAATTAAAATTTTTGTTACATTTATCAAAAAAGTATTCAGTCATAATTATAAATTTTGGTACAAAAAACGAGAAAGTCCACTTTCCAGCAATATTGTATTTTTAAAAATGTTTCATTTCAATTGCTTCATTAACACTAGGTTTACAGGCATCGATTGGATCATTTTAATGGGTACATCGAAATACAAATTTTTTGTAACATTAGTTCAGTTTACTTCAAATTAATAAATTTCTATAAACAGAGATTTGCTTCGTACATTTTTCTATATAAATTTCATTTTGAGTTTATATTTTCCCATGATCGTTAAACTTAAGCACGAAATCTTAACCGAGTCGAGTTCCCTAAATCTAGTGTTAAATTTCTTACGGAATTAAAAATCTGGACTTATCCAATTTCCTTTCAATGGTACAAGATCTCCAATTATTGTACTATTACCGTAACTTTTTACAAGCACGATAAGAGGATTAAAGAGAAATTTCCCAGAGAAAAAAAAAAAAAAAAAGAGGNTTAGGTTTACAGGCATCGATTGGATCATTTTAATGGGTACATCGAAATACAAATTTTTTGTAACATTAGTTCAGTTTACTTCAAATTAATAAATTTCTATAAACAGAGATTTGCTTCGTACATTTTTCTATATAAATTTCATTTTGAGTTTATATTTTCCCATGATCGTTAAACTTAAGCACGAAATCTTAACCGAGTCGAGTTCCCTAAATCTAGTGTTANAAAAAAAAAAAAAAAGAGGTACAAGAAAACTTTCACATATAATGGCTGCAAAACGTGTCGCGTTTCACAGCAGTCAGAGAAACGCCTACGTGGATAAAGACGTCACCGTACACACACGTCGAATCAGATAATCTTTCCGCTTCGTCCAGAGAACAGAAGCGTGTATGCATATGTGGTTTGACGAGGGGGAGCCGACCAGGAACGTAGATGGCATTCCTCTAATTTGTCGGCTCGACTTTGTCGGCTAATCAATCGAGTTCGTGATTACCATTCGCCGCGAGCGTTAACCACGACGAGCTTCCTCGCTTTTCGTGCCGTGTCTATCCCACCCGTAATCATAGTTGAACTGTGTGAGTGAGTACGATCGGTACACACGTTTTGTACACGTGCAGTTGATGGGAGAGTATCATCGATAGTTCGAGAAGTAATTTAACCCTTTGCACTCAACTGGCGTCGCTAAAGCGAGACGTGTAATTTTCTTTGGAGTAGAAGAATCGTAAAATGCAAAAATTTAGTAATATTTCGTAATAATTTTATTTCATTTTTATTGTTTCCCATAACAATTTTTGTGTTCACGTTTAAAATACTGACGGAACACTTATTTTTCAGGCAGAACGCGTTAACACGTTAAACATCACGCTCCTCCGCAGGGACCGACGCTGAGATTTTTATTTAGACGTCATTGATTTCTCAGGACTGACGGTATTAATTTAAAAAAATATTACCTTATAATTCATTAATGCGTTCTATCAAATCGCATTAACTCTTTGGGGCACGCTGGGATTAAAAGTGTCACTTCAAAGTGACATTTTTGGTCCCACCTCGACTGAGGGAAAAGGATGTGCTTGAATAAGTACCATTCGGGAAGCCATGTGTCACGGTGGGACTATTTGAGTCTCACTTCATAACAAATTCAATTAAATTATTTTTTTTTTATGTTTTTACATTATGTGATTATGTGATTCATTATTAGTAAAAATATAGCAATTTTGTTTCATTTAAAACGCAATCAAATTTCTATGCAACACGGATCTATTTTATTGTCCGAAATCCTGTGTCGCAAAGAGTTAAACAAAGATACGACTTTCCTTTGCAGGCATTTACAATTTTCTTTTTTAATTCTTAACTATTTTACGACTAAATGTTTTTTAATTGGTTATCACAACGCACATAACGAAAAATCGACCGAAATCAGCGTGGCGTTTAACGTGTTAACAGATACCAGAAAGTTGTATAATAATTATATAAAATAAAAAAAGAAACTTCCGTTCCTGAAAATCTGATTTTGCAGCACAAATCCGTGTTACAAATGACCACAGTTTCCTCACGCAATTAAGAACCAATTACATTCGCTTTGACGATTATTCAGAGTCGAGTGGCGGACGTTTTGAACTATTTCTATGAGCTCACCTACGTTCACGATGCGCCATACGCTGATTCGTGCTGCCTGTCGGCAAGCATACGCACGCATTGCCGCCTTCATTTCACGCATAATTGAAAGCACGTCCCATTTAGTGTCGAGGACGCTCGCCGCTTCTCGACTGTGGGCTTTCTCTTAAGATAGCACCCGTTTAGTCGTGTCCCGTACGATTAACGTGATTTAGGCATCGGGCCTGTTTAACGTCTCAGCGAAAACGTCTGCCATAATTTAAGGGTTGCGTTTTTTTTTCGCACGTTCTCACACTTCGTAAATACACGGGCACCAGTGGTTTTTAGTTGTTGCTTATGAGGGGAAAGTTTCGTGTAGAAAATGTGAATAAAAGTGGATGTGGACTACACGAATACTTTTGTTAAATTGTGTAATCCAATTGCAGTGGATCGGTATTATATTGAAGCTGAATCAGTGAATGATTTATTATCAGAATTGGTTGTGATAGTTGTACGTTGCTTTTAATATAGGGTATCGAATATCAAACATAGTATTTTAGTGTGTAGGGTGTGGAGTATTTATTAAATATTAAATAGTGAACATTAAGTATTTGATATAGAGTACTTGGTGTAGGATAGTAAATATCGAATACTGAATATTATATAACTGTCGAATAGTGAATATCTGATGTTAAATATTGAGTATTGAGTATGGAATTAGTTAGTACCAAATATTGAATATTAAATGACGAATAGTGAATTTCAAATATCAATACTGAGTATTGAGTATCGAATTAGTGAGTACCAAATATATCAGATTAAATGTCGAATAATGAATATCGAGTGTCAAATACCAAGTATTAAGTATCGAACAACCAAGAACCAAATATTAAGTAACAAATACCTAATATCAAATATCAATACTAAACATCGAGCATCGAATTAGTGAACACCAAATATAGAATATTAAACGACGAATACTGAATATCGAATATCAAATACCAAGTATTAACTATCGAACTACCGAGTACCAAATATTAAGTAACAAATACCGAATACCAAATATCAATACCAAGTATCGAGTATCACTTTCAAACCATCGCCAAATTTTAAATATTAAACAACGAACAGCGAATAGAACGAAGAGCATCTAATATCTCCTACTCAAGCATCGAACATCGAGCACCAAACACCTATTACTCGCTTCTCAGCAGCCCTTAACACAAATCCTAGAAACTTGCCGACGACCCACGAGACGCGCACCTCCACCCCAAAACGTGTCATTCAAGTAACCGGCTATAAAGTGTCCGGTGTTCGTGGTAATACGGCGTGTCGTGATGCACGACACGGAAACCCCAACGATTACGGTAGCCAGCGGTTCGTCGTGTGCATAATTCCTAATGTCCGAGGGCCAGCGTCGCGACACGAAGGTGGATTAGGTTTCGCGACAGGTACGGGCGCCTCCTATTCACCGCGTACAATTTGTTGGAGGACCAGCCATGAACCCCGGTTAATCCATTACCGTGGCACCGTGTACGCGCCGTCTCGGTTTTCACGACGCCCACCAATTTGCTAACCATCGATTTCTGGCGTACACCCTCTCTCAACGCAGCCCTTCTTCTCGCTGCCGCGGCGGACGCAAATAATACCGAGCCGCCCAATCGCGAATTCTAGACCCTTTCCATCCACGTTTTTCCCCCCTTTCGAGGTGCTATCTTTAGAAACGCAGGCGCAGCACCGTGTCCCTTTTGACGGGACCGAGGACCGTGGCCTGGCGTTACGTTTCTCGTCTCTGTTTGATGGATTCGAGTGTCTCGTGGTTGTCGGACGCTCAAGAGAGCTGGTGTTCTTCGTGGAAACGGAATTGAGTTATGGATGCAAGAATAGTGGCTCTGAGCTTTGACAATGGTCGTAACGATCTGATAATGATGTTAACGTTAGAACAACTGATGATTAACCTGTTAACCGTGCTATTTCTTAATCGGAAACTTTCTCGCAGATGGAAATAAAAATTAACCCCCTATAGCCCGAATTTTATCTGCTTATCGGAGAAAAAATTACGATCGATCACAGTTTTTTTGTTTGGCTTGAAAATTTTTTAACTAATAATTACAGCAGATGGATCGTGGTGTCGCTACAGTAATATAGTAATTTTAGTAGCACAGTGATAAGTAAATAAAATTGATTTTTTTTAAATATAGAAACATCAGTTTGTAACTTTTAAGTCACACAAAGCCATAGAGGGTTGATAAAATGGAAATAATTTTGGTCAAGGCGATTTTAATTCTTGATTCTGGTAGAAATGTGGCGGTGTATTATAAAGCAAAGAATCTTTGAGAAAACTAGTCATTAGGTTTGAAGTAGCGATAATTTGCGTAATGAGTTAACTCGTGTTTCTCGGTTGAAAGCTTAAGGTATATTTAGGGTAATTACTCGATCTTGCGTTGACTATGAAATATCCCGACTTTTAGCAGTTTTTAGTAGTATATCGAATATTACGCGTTTTAATATTAATATTATAATTCCGTATGTGTTTACTTCAGCAAATACATTAAAACAAAATTACTTTTTTTAAAAGTGGAGTTATCACTCCCCGGTTTATCCTATTTGTACTAAAAAAAACAAAATGAAGGTTATAATAAAAGAAGACAGATGTTTATCCATATATTTTAAAGAAAATCACGGAAGATATTCAAAAATTTATGTATTATGATACATAAAAATTTTTAGAAGCTTTAGAGAAATTATGAGTCGGTCATTTTGACCACTTTGATAGTTCTAGAGTCAACGATGTAGAATAATTAATTAAAAAAGAAGAAATCAATTTTGGTGGTTTGTTAGGATTTCGATAAGAATGGTTAATCGTAACTTATTCTTATAAAAACATTTCTGTTTGCACTACGATGTTTTACAATTACGCGGTACATTTCAATCCGCAGTCACAGCATCATTTTGGTTTGAGACTCGGTACATCTCGTTGTAAATCATTGCGAACCACAAACATCCTATTAGACCGTAAGTCGGAAGAAAGAAATCGACGGTAATATCCCATAAAGACAGAAAATAGAAGAAAGAGAAGTGTACGAGAACAGAGAGGCGGAAGAGGAACGCGGGAAGGACAAATTGTCCGGAGAAGATAAAAGGAAGGAGATGTTGGAAAGAAAATGAGTCGTCAAACGTATACAGTATCTTACATTCGTCTCAAATATTAAACTCTTTTAACTAATTTACTAGTTTTAGTTAAAAGTTTAATTAAAAAAAAAAAAGAGCAAACTTAGTTACAGGACTTAATTAAATCTAAAAAAAGAAACTTCCTGTATAATTTCTCTGATTTCTTCCATTCATCAACTATATCCTTGCTATTTATTTTTAAACAAATTAATTAATCGCAAGAATCAATTGAAGCTTAACAAAAATAACTCTGCTCTACGATGAAAAGAAAAAAAAATCCTCAAACAACAATATTGCTTCCTAACTTATTCAAATTATAACACACAAAACCAACAGTACTCACAAAACAGTACAAACTAATAAAATATTCTGTCCACTTGTCCCAACACGTTTTTCAAATAATTTCAAACGGAACTGTACTGTATCGTTCCGTTCGGCCGGCGAAACAGCAGGCAATTAAAAGTGGTGCTTTTGCTACGAGCGTCGCGGCGCGCTTAAGAACCGAGGCGTTTAAGAGTCGACGCTTCCGTTCACACGTGCGTAACGAAAGCTCGCGGGTCGCGCACAACGACGCCTCCGCGGAACAAAATAAAGCGGAGCACAACGGCTCGCCTCGCGAGACAAGATTTAGAGCCGTCTGAGTATTCGTGTCTGAATCTCCTTGCGCACGTCTTCCACTCGTCCTGCACGCCTAGCGAGATTCTGCTTGGGAAAATCCGCGCCCCGTGAGTCGACGCGCGTGAAATGGGGAGAAACGATGGCAGGAATGAATATCGCGTGAATTTCAACCGAGGAGAGGTTTCTGCTTTTATAATTTCCTTGCTTGGGAATGTTTTGGTAAAAATATTTCGCATGGGAGCTTTGACGTTAATTTTTGTTTCACTTTTGGATTTTATGAACCTGTTAGATGTGAAGAAAATAAATGTATAATTGCTGGTATTAAAATAATTATAGATATTGGAAATCATATATTTTTTGAATGAAAGAACGTTCGATACGGTATAGAAGAATAATTTTAATTGAAAGTTTATAGGGATTAGATTAAATTGAAAGTTCGTTTTTCTTTATTTTTCCTCATTCTCGTTTATCCTTCTGAATTCTTGATAATTTCTACGAAAATAAAACACATAATTTAAAACTGTTTGAGCTTAAAATTTGCAATAGTAGTGATATGTATTTTTAAGGTGAAATTAAATTAGAGCGACAAATAGAAAATTTGGGACAATAAATTTTTCTCGATTTTTTTATACGAATTCTGTCTTAATCACGTTCTGACAGTGTATAAGTACCGTTTCTCGAATTTTATTTACGGCACTTTCATCTTGCTTTACAACCCGTTAAGTGCTACTTTGTCAAGCTCTGTATCCGCCTGTAGATCCGGTCCACACACGCTTCCGCTTCGTTGTCACTCAAATAAGTTTTGTTAAAATAGTTTTCCCCGCACTATAAACTTCTCCCGACAGCACCTCATAAAGCAACACGTTCATTGTATTTAAAGACTACGGAAACGTCTAGTGATAAATAAATATATGTTATATTCGTTTATCGTTGAATGAAACTATTTTTAAAATAAAACGAGCTAAATAAAATAAAATAAATGCTTCGGAAATGGTGTTTGCATTTAAATATTAATCGATGAAACGGTGGTACTTTATGAAATAATTTAGGGGTTCCTTGTAGGACGCTGTCGCAGCGAGCTCGAAGATTCATGGTCTTCCAGGTTCGAATAACGACCAGCCGTTTAACTTTAGATTCTGTAAGGCTCAATTAGACTCGTGTCGCGTTAACGAGTGCCGAAATAGCGTCACTATTAGCGTGATGTACCGATTAGCCAGCTTGGAAACGCCTACGAACAGAAGAAACGACGCATGGGTGTAACCTGCCACGGGGTTCCTCATAAAAAACGAGATATGATGTACAAGGTAATTAAATCCTTTCTCTGTTACTTAATTCTCAACAAAATAACGTGAACGTTAAATTGACGAACTGGGGATTTAACCTAGTGTTAAGGAATAATCGATTCTTCTGATGGAGGAATAAAATTTGTGTTTAAATGGTTCACGGGAAAAATAATTCAGAAAGGAACAAAAAAAAGCGCAGGATATCATGATATTTTTATGTTTCATCTGTCTTCTTCCCAATCTCGTAAATTAAATATTTTTCCAAGCATCCCGATAATTTATATAGCTCACCGTTTATTTTTAAAAATAGGGTAGATGGAATAGGATCGAATCCAAATAATAATTCATTCGAGAGAAGGATTTTTAAGTTTCAGAAAATTGTTCGTTATTAATTTCAAGTTAAATGGGTATTAATTACGAATTTATGAATGTATGATAAGAAGTTTATAAATTATAGTTTAAAATAAATTTTAAACTATAAACCATAGTTTATAAATTATAGTTTAAAATAAATTTTAAACTATAAACTATAGTTTATAAATTGTAGTTTAAAATATAAGTTTATAAATAATTATAAATAAATTTTCCCTATTATTTTCTTTACTCTCTTAGATTCTTCTCTATCTACCCTTTGCAAGAAACCAAGATTCGTGTTCAAAGTATATTTTTTTAACGCCTAATAACGTGATATTTCGACAACGCACCCGCTACCAAAATTAACAGTCGCTATTCGCGCTCATCAAATTAACGTTCACCAAAATCGGGTGCAATGGGCGAGCTATTTCGGGTGGCTCAACTTGCGTGCATAATCGACGCGTTATTAGATGCGACCGGTCACGTGGGTGTATTTACGTCATAACGAGTATGCAAAGCGATCAGCGTTAACGAGCCAGCTCGCTTTCAGCACTGTGCACGTTACCATAAGCCCACCAACCGCGTCTCTTGTATTTTTATCGTTCGCCCGCGAACGTCGCCGATGAACGTGTTTCCCATTAGGTTGCTCGTCGTGCCACCCCCGCACCACGCTTCCTTAACGAGCGCGTTTATCCGGCCGATCTTGGCGCGAGCCAATCCACTCGCAGGATAATGATGTACCCTTCTCGGTGTCAATCCGCTTGGCGTCATCGAGATCGTGCATGCTCGACACGGGGAGCAATCTCGTCTCGTGGTCTCTCAACCTTTCCTCGACTTTGGCTTTCGTCCTCGTGAATCGATCGACAAGGTGAGCTAAGTTGAGATTTCTTTATGGTGTTACGGTATATGGGATGTAGGTGATTTGATGAGAATGCTTGGAGGGAAGCAGAGTAGCGTTGAAAATTGTTTTAACCCTCTGTAGCCCGTTTTGAATATTTATCGGAGGGAAAATCACGATCGATTACAGTCTTTCGCTTTGATTCGAAAATTCTTTAAGTAATGATTGCTATAGATGAATCGTGGTATCACTGCAGTAATACGGCAATCAGATTTAATAGTACAGTGATGACTGAATGAAATAAATTTTTTTAAATACAGATACATTAATTTGTTACTTTTAAATCACAGGGAGCCATAGAGGGTTAACTACGGTTAGGGTAGACAGAGGCGAATTGGATCAAAGAATACAGTGAAAAGAAAGATTTTTATGTTTAGAAAATTGTTTTATTACTGATGTTCATATTTAATTTAATTTATAATAGAAAGTTGACTTTCTGAATTTTAGTATTATTTTTTCACTCTCAAAGGAAAACGATGCGATTCGCTTTGGGTTATTCTAGTGTGTAAATATAATTGCTAATGTTTTGAGAGACATGTAATGGAAAGATATTTTGTATGCAGGGTGTGTATGGTTTTTTTATGGAACGTTAGAAATTGTGTTTTAAGTTTTGGAAGGATATTAGTTACTGTGAATAGAAGATTAGTTGCGTTTGCAAGGTTGGTTATGGTTTTAATTTTCTAAGATTTTGTGAAAGATTTTCATGCAGTTTTGTATAAGAGCTGATTAAATGTGGTATGAATAACTTTGGAAGTAACGTTGTTAGGCAAGCTTCGTTCTCCGGTACGCCCTCGTTTTGCATCACCGACACAAAGTCAACGATGCATGCGCCTGGTGCATGTAAAGCAGATTTCTCTTCGTGTAAAAATCCACGAAAGATCAGAAATTCTACAAACTTTGGTATTTTGAGAAAGCTTTCGCGAAGCGCCTGTCCAAGTACTTTCCATTGAATATCAATGCCTACTTTACGTTTTAAAATAAGTAATTCACAGATATATTTAAATCGTCCAACTGGATAATCTGTCTCCAAATGTAATTAAAAAAACTCGATTACACCGTCATTTTCAATATTAATCTGATCCTATAACGAACAACCCTCCCTAAGAAATTTTAACCAATTTATAACACATCAAATCCCACGATAATAAAACCTTTCAAATTTCCATCAACTCTTTCACGTTTCTCGCTCAAAAATAACAGAAAGAATATTCTATGCAACCAATTCATCCCACCCACACAAACCACCCCAAATCACCCTCAACCAAACTCCCAAAGAAAAAAGGAACAAAAATAATATCACGCTCTCTTTCAATCTCTGCAACAGAAAACCCTATCGAACTACCCCCTCGAAATAAAACTACCCCCCATAAAAAAAATAAAACTCTGAAAAAAGGAGAAGAATCTCGTCGAACCCGCAAAACACATCGGAACGGTTCGTAGTAGGCAGCAATTAACGAGGGATCTCTGTCAAAGTATCCGAACCACGTCCAGGCGAAAATCACCCTCGGTCCAAGCTCGATCACGCCAACGGATCGCGAGCGCGGAAGGACAAAAGCGGCCACAGCAGCAAGATGGCGGTCCACGGATCGGTAGGCGCGTCCAACCATGCAGTTGGCTCGAGCTACGACCAATCGGCTTCTCGGTTGTATCACGTCCGTGAGGTTACGCGGCCACGCCAGCTGCCACGCCGCCGCGAGTCGGCGCGTCACAGCCGCGGCCCCAGCAATTGAAATGCGGCTCGCCGCTGGCCGCCAGTTGCCCGTCGACTCGTGCCCGATACAGTTCTATCCACGTGCTTTTTTTTCGCCCTCTTACCGCCCCCTCTGGCTCCCTTGCCCGCGTTTTCGAACCTGCACACGTTCCGCTATGACGACGAGAAGGGAAGAGAGTCCCGCGAAGGAGATCGAATGAGTTTGGAATTTTGTGGTTCGAGTTGAAGCTGTGTGGTTTCAGTTCGGTGTTCTTGGAGAACTTGGGTTCGGTGTTATTGGAGAACTTGGGTTTGGTGTTTTTGGAGAACTTTGGACTGAATGGTAAAAAAAATACTTTGGAGATGAAGAGGAGTTCGTATTTGGAAGGAGATTGTGATTTTGGAGTAACGGAGTGACTTCTGAAGCCGAAGTTTTGAAGATTAGAATATTGAGGATGGAAAGGGTGTGATTTTGGGGTAGCAGAGTGAGTTTTGGAGCTCAAGTTTTAGGAACTAGGATATTGAGAATGAAAAGGGGTGTGATTTGCGAGTAACAGAGTGACTTTTGGAGCTGAAATTTTGCCAACTACGATAATAGGAATGAAAACGTGTGCGATTTTGAAGTAATAGAGTGACTTTGGAGCTGAAATTTTGCCAACTACGATGATAGGGATGAAAAAGGGTGCGATTTTGAAGTAATAGAGTGACTTTGGAGCTGAAATTTTGCCAACTACGATGATAGGGATGAAAAAGGGTGCGATTTTGAAGTAACAGAGTGACTTTTGGAGCTGAAATTTTGCAATCTACGATATTAGGGATGAAAAAGGGGGAGATTTTGAAGTAACAGAGTGACTTTTGGAGCCGAAGTTTCGGAGACTACGATATTGAGAATGAAAAGAGGTGTAATTTTGTGAAAAAGAGGAGCAGCGATCCTTGAAGACTCGGATCTGTGATTTATGCGGATTTTGTATCGCGGAGGATCTCGTTGGAGATTGAAATTGTATATCGAGGAATGCGAAGCTTAGCGAAATTTGTGTCTCGTAAGGAAGAATTGGAGATAATTGTAACAAAAAAAGGGAACGCAGGAAATTGCAAACTGCCTTTCTACCGCTTTGTAAGCTATAATATTAAAAGACTGTTATGTTTTCGTGTTTTTTAAAAGGCTGAACTTGTACGTTTAAAAAAAGATACCAAGTGCTACAAAAATTGTGACGTGTAAATGTGGTGTTCGATTGAAGATACTCTGCGAGCATAATTGCTAACGTTTTGAAAGTCACGCGATAAGAAGATATTTGCAATTCATAGTTTCCCTGTGCCAAAAAACAGGCGTTTGTATGAATCTTAGAAAGAATATCTTGTAATAAAATTATCATACATATATTAGAGTGCAACTGAAAGAATGCTTACATTAAAAATAAATAATTCCGCGATTACGAACATATTTCATCGATGCACTGTTTCATGCAAATAAATGTTTCAACATCGCTGCATATTAAAAAATATTAGTGTTCTGTACTATTCAAAGAATGCAATTTTAATGCAATTTTTTCACCGAGGAATCTTTACGATTCAGGAATCCACTTTTAACAGAGCAATAAATATTCACATAGAATTTTATATCCACGAAACCACTGTAACACGGTTCAACGTTATTATTGAAGCACAAACTCTATAAAACATAACACTTCTATAAAAGAGAGGTGCAGGAACAATTTTTTTAAATATTTAAATCTCAGAAGAGAATCACAGTTTTTCATCAAATGTCCCGAAGTTCGATGAATTATTAAACACGTTATAGAAACTAGTATAAAAAAATATATATATAAAATCATGAGCGGATAGATGGAATATTAATCGATACTGCGGGATCTGAACAAGAAAAGAAAAATGGATTCCAACGTAGAGGAAACGGAACTGGACGTCGGATCCGCGAGCGACGAACTCGAATCTTCGATCGGAGAATCGAAGTTACCGCGTCGACCGACACCGAAACCGTTCACGATCGAGAGTTTGATCGGCAATTGTGGTGCTCAGAAAGGAAACTGCAATTTAGGGACCCAGGGAGAGAGGACGAACGACAACGAAGAGGATTCTGATCGAGATAGAGAATATCTTTATCAGAGACACTACTTGGCTACCGCGGCTGCCAGCGCACTGCCTCCTGGTTGGTTTGTGTTTAAACCCGCATGCAAATTACTATTTCTTTTTTATTTTTTTTTTTTTTGTACTAGATATATTAAGATAAATTTCTTTTTAATAAAATTTGTTTTATACCCGAGGAGTTGTGCAGCTTGTTCCAAATGAAACTGGCTTTATAGGTTTTGCTACATTATTAATATAATTTGGTATTTCTTGTAGTAAATATATATATATATGAAAATTTGACTAGCTGTGATTAATTTTAGAATTATAAAATTAAAGGTAAAAATCTGAGAATATTAGAATACACGATAGCGTAACGGTTAAAATTGTTGGAATGATTTGGACGATTGTTGTAATTTATGTTGGTCACGATAGACGTGATAGTTGCTATAATGTGGTGTAGATACGATACCGCAAACTAGATTATGTGAGTGTACAACCAACTATTGGGGTATATCATGGTATACCATCATGTGTAATCAAGGATCGTAATGTATAATAAATTGCTCTCTTGTCTTGCATAATTATTACGTGCTCAGATTTATTATTCTTATTTTTATATTCATTTATTCGAAATTATAATTAATTATACGCGTCTTAACACTTTTTCTCTTCGGTAATATCAGTAATCTGTTTCTCGTGTTGATCGCTCGAATTAAAAAGAAAATTTGTAAAATATTATTCGTTAAAAATTGTTACTTCGTCAGATCGATAGTTAATGTTAATTGGTAATTTAGATACCGACTAGATTACCCTATATATTAATTATTTCATCCCTTAGAAATAACAGGTAATAATAGAAATAATTTTCAACTCGACTAGATTTTGACTCTTTTCTACAAATTTATAGATCCAAGCGTAAAATATCGATTTCGTTAACATTAAAAAATGACCGAGCTTCCTTAATGATTAATTACTGTTACACATTCTATAACCTACCAAATCTCATAATTACCGGATGTAACATGCATAATTTAATTTGTGCACGCCCTACTTTTCCTGCAGAATGAAGTCTGCTTCTTAAAATAAATTCCACCAAACGTCGTCTTAAACCGTTACGTCACCTTAAGATCGAGATAAGCTTCAAATTCATATTGAACAACGCGACGAGGTTGTACATTTTTCGTTCGATAGATCATTCACATTAGATCGTTCTTTATTGAACTGTGCAAACAGTTTAACGGTTCGCGTGAAAAATGAAATAATTCCTTGTTGAAATATCTTTTCTTTACTTTATAAAGAAATATCTAGTAATATATAGATATAGTATAGATCTAGTATAGATCTAGAAATATCTAGTATAAATAATAGTTATCTGAATTACTCCTAGGAAGTGTTATCTAAACTATTCACTGAAACACGTATCACAAAAATGATAGTTTAAATATACCTATCTTCATACATACACAGGATGTATCTATATTTCTGAAATTTTACTTTATTTACCTATCGCTGTACTATTAGATTTTATTACTGTACTATTGCAATGATACCGCGTGGTCCGTCTATAGCAATTATTATTTTAAACATTTTTTAGTCAAAATAAGAAACTGTAATCGATACGTAATTTTTATCTAATAAGCAAATAGACTTTGGTTATGGAGGGTTAAATTAGTTGCCAAAATTCATGGTAAGGCAAATCGCATAATTGATGTAAAGAAATATTGTAGACGATAGTGAAAATATAAATGTAAACAGAAAAAGATTATCAGCAAATAAAAATATTTTTGAAGCCTCTTTTTTCTTACATCATTTATATATATGTAGGGTGATAGAAGAAAATTATTTATAATTTTTAGGATACACAGTATTCGTCAAATGATGAAAAAAGTGCTAATAAATATGGATCAAGAAACAAATATTTTTAATTCTAATCTTAGATTAGGTTACGAAATTTTTTCTTCGAGAGCTATCGCAGTATAAATTTCCATCTTACCATATAAATGTGGAATAATAAGATGTCATTCAAACCGTGCAGTGAAAATTTTCTACTAGGTCTCTAATCGTTCACCGACCACGAAAATACATAATTAATATTTCTCCTGCGACGCGACGACTCACAATGGGACAATCTTACACCACGATATCTGAACGAAATTAAAAAATGACACGATAGTTGCCGAAATGAGAAAGTTCATAACTCTAAAAATATTAATTTATATATATTATTACTATAAATATATTATTAATATATTTAATTCGTCAATCCATCTTAATCAGAATCCTTTTATCACTACCAAACAACTACTATCTATTCCAGAAGTTATGAAACCTTTTTTTTAATACCATGTATTCCAAAAAAATTCCCCAAAAAATCTAAAATTCAGAATTAAGAATTACTCGGAACCTGCACAATACCAAAATAGAAAATTAAGAAGATACCGAACACCGTTTCACTTTGCAATAAATTATTCAACCGCATAATTATCGTTACATATCCTTCGCCCGATTAAATTAAATAACCCGGTATAAAATTACCTGCGAAACATTAATCAATCTTTAATCACACAGGTTTCGGTGTGCCACTCGGTTTGTACGGTGCATGGCTACCAATGCGGATGTACGGCAGCGGCGGGACTTCCGGTGTCCCAATGTTACCGGCGCATACCTCTGCCAGCTATCCGTCTCACCAAGATCTTTATCAGAATCGACTGTCTCAGCATTTGGGTCCGGGAACGAATCATCTCCAAGGTGCTGCTTATCCGACTGCTTGTCAACGTGGCTCGAATTATCGTGGCTCGACTAGCTTCACGGACAGCGAGGACGATGGTAGTATCGATTCACCGGCATCACCTGCTCATGATCTCTCTAAATCGAGACACGGTAAGTCTGTGAATAAAATATAGGGTGCTCCGATGAATCGGTGTCAAATTGGTATAGCGTATTCGTGAGATGGAACAGATGAAAGAAATTCGTACGAATCATTGTCTGATAAATGATCTACCGAAAATTGATAAAGAATGAAAGAAGTGTTGTTAAACTATTATTTAACTATTACTTCTTTGTTTTACCATTGTTTCAATAGTTACATATGTTAATAATAGTCATTTACTGCTTTAACCCTCTATGGGACCTCTATACAGGACTTAAAATTCATTTTTATTTCCCTGTCTACGAAGAAGCCTCTAATTAATCCTTTATGGCTTTGTGTGACTTAAAAGTTACAAACTGATGTATCTATATTTGAAAAAATTAATTTTATTTAGTTATCATTGTATTATTAAGTTTGATTACTGTATTACTGTAGCGATACTACGATCTTTCCAAAGGAATTGTTAGTTTGAAAATTTTCAAATGAAAGTGAGAAACTGTAATCTTAGTTTTTTCTCTAATAAGCAGATAAAATTCAGGCTATAGAGGGTTAATAGTATGTCAAATGAAAAAAATTGGAATATTGTAATTAATTTGAGTTTAGTGATTTTCGGTCCTGTAAATTGAAATTATAGTTGAAGTTAAAATTAATTTTTATTAAAGAAAGTCTGTTTTTATTGCATTTAGAACATAATCTGCATCACGAGTGTGATTCGTGATTGCAAGACGGAAGGTTAAGTAAAATTGTAGGATGCTTCTCGGTTTCTTAAGTCATGGGACACTTGTTAATTTTGAATAAAATTTTTATGGTGTTGAGTATTTAATAACAGCTTAGAAACAGTTAAGTAAATTTCTTTTTACTCTAAAACTGTTAAGGTTGTAGCGACTTATGAACGAGAGTGTACAAGATTTTTTGTATAATTGTGCGATCAATTTTCGGATATGGGTTCGTTCGAATATTCTTCATTTATTTTACTTCTTGAATACGCTGTATTAATTTGGTACCAATCTGTTGGAATACTCTATACAATATTTCACAAGCTACATAACTTTCTGTCCTTATATTTTTTCTGTTTTCTTTTCCCGTAGTAACCATTTTTATTTTTGTACAATTTTTAAGATTCGTTTCTTGCGTTAATAACGCATCAATGAGGCAGTGTTTCTGTAATTTATTTTTAATTTAATCTTGTACCCAGCAATGCCCGAATTGCATAATTTTAAAATGAATAATTTCAATTCTGCTGTTTAATATTTCTTATTGTTAGAAAAATTCCTCTCATATTTTTTAACGCGAATAAAAAATATTATACAGTATTCCCTCCAAAAAACAAAATCTAACAATCTTTATATTAAAACATTATTATCAAAACAAAATTATTAAAACAAAATCTTCCCATAATTACGAGTATCACATGTCAATCGCACCAATCTTTTTTATCGTATCTACACGTTTCATTGATTTATAATTTCTGTAATAAACGAATAGTATTTTGAAATAAGCGACTCGCAAATTACACTATTTGCAGCACGTACTATGCTACTCGGGATTGACTCTTCGATGGATTATTAACGGCAGTGCACTACCATGCGAACGGGATCGTGAAATACCTATTTATTTATATTCTGCTATTAACTTACAGCCACCTGTAATTCTATATTCGAAGCACGGGCAAGCTCGATACTATAGCTCGACGTCTGGCGGTTGTTAGTGTTAACAGGATGCGGGAGTGATCGTTTCAATTATTTCTAGGACTGACGAAATGCGGTGGCAATTAGTAATTAAAATAAGCGGCGGTCAATGAGAGTCTTATTATGACATTAACAGATCTGTTTACAACGTTGTGGCATCGCTGAACGTTTAAGAATGGAAACTTCGATACGATTCAGTGAAACGAGACGTATTCGTTGTTCATCGATGAAGATTTAAATAAATAATGCATTTAATAGTCCTTAATTAAGGTCGTGTTTAAAAATTACACGAAAGACAAAATTATATAACAAATTATAAATCCCGGTCAGAAAAAAAATAATACCTTGCAAAATGTCTGAAGAACGAGTTTTATTTATAATAACGAATAATTTTATTTATAATAATGTAGTAACGAATTTTCCTGATCAATGCAATAATTTTCTCCAGCAAATTATTTTAAAAAGCTTAGCTTAAAAAAGCGTGGCTATAGCTCGCTCCAATTTTGATTCAACGATATAAGAATTTAATGAAACCTCCAACATTCTAAAATATTAAACTTAGTTTTTAGAAACATTTCAGTAGCTAATTTATTAATTCAATTAAATTCATTCTAAGATGTATTTTTATCCGCGTGGAAAATGACCAAAAGATTCGAACAACATAAAATAACCGAATCGCGATTAATTATTGAGAGAATCGTTTGAAGAAGATTCGTTCGAGGAATTTCGTGCTCACGTTCCATCCAGCACTGATTCAACGGAAAATATATTCGATAAATTATCGATCGGATCGAAGAAATTTCCGAACGTCGCCCCTGTCTTCGAGGAACGGGGGTTCTTCCTCGAATGTTCGTCCGGCGTTTGAAATTCGGCCAGGACTTACCGAGTACCGTATCACGTACATACTTAAGCGCGTGTGCGTGCTGAATTTTACAGGTGTGCGCTAGCTGTATGAGATTTGACTTTGGGACGTCTATAATTTATGCACGCTACTGTGGATCTTGGGCCCTTTGCCGGCTTCGATCGTGGCGACTGCGATCGTAGTCGAGGATACGCTCCTGGAATCCGTAAGCGTTCATCGCGATTTTTCTTTTTTCTTTTTTTTTATTCGCGTTTCTCCGACGACACAGGTGACGTTCGTTTTGCTCTTCTTTATTTTTCGTTGGAAAATATGTCGAAAAAAATTTTCATTCCATTGATTTTAGCTTCGTGTTCTTTGTTTTTTAATTGAACGATTTTTAATTGAGTATTCGAATATTGGTGCTCTGAAATTGAGAAATGAACACTGTCGAGTCTTTTTTTATACGGTAAAAACTTCCATAGAATAATTGCAATCACAACATGCGATGAAAAATTAGGGATACGTTCCATAATTTTTTTAAATTGTCTGAAAACTTCAAGAAAATAAAAATGTCCGAATACTTCCTTTAGAGAATTTGAAAGAAATTAATGCAAAATTTAAAGTAAGTTTGTTTTAGTATTTACTCCATTTAATTTTTCTGAAAAGCAACAATCAGAATTATCGTCATTGACAATGTTCGACATCGTTTGCGATCTGATTCCCAGGCTTAAAATTTCGAAAGCTTTTGCATTAAAAAAAAAAAAAATAAAACATAAGCACAAAAAGCGACTAGACCGTGCCAGTTAATGAAAACGAGAATTATAATTACTCCAAACAGTGTAATTCGACTTAATTAACTCCGATCACGAATCAACGAAATCACGTGACACGCTGCTTGCTTACTAATCACTTTTCGTTCCCATTTCGTCCAATTTATTATCCTCCTACAAAGTACACTGCACGGAATAATTGAAGAATCATCTACACAAATCACTTTCAACTTCAGCTTAGCTATTAATCAGAGTGACTTAGATAAAGTAAAAATCCATTTCTACTCGTTCCTGTTACACTGTACGCTTTCTATTAATACGATAAAAATGGTAAAAGCAAAACCGTGTTAACAAAAAAGTCTGCTACCATCTTTAGCGAGATCTATCTTCTATTCACAATACCTTTTTTCACAGTTACAATATTCAATGTTCACACTAATTGCACTTTTCTCCGAACATAACAATTGTTATAAAAAATTTCTGTAACTACGGTGCGTCTAAATGAAACGTACGAGAACTAGATTACTATGGTAACCAAGCGAGAATATTTCCATGAGATCAAATGATTACTCGTGTTCTGTGCAATCGCCAGGAATCACCAACGTCTAATTGTTTCGGATGGCGCGGGTAAAGTCATAATGGGTGCGCGATGATTGTTCGGCAGTGCTACAGGGAAGAAGGGGGGCAGTCGATGTTCGATGGAAAGTCGAAACTCGCCGATCACGTATTTCCGAAGGCGGCGGGGCGAACGGACGATCGACGAAGTCGCGCGCATTTATTCGTGGCCGATCACTTTTTATTGATGTACCGCCGACCGAGGCGATTTCGTATGCGCAACGAAATGGCTTCGAGGAATCTGTCATCGGTCATTTATGACGCACCGTGCCGAACCGGTGTGCCGATCGTTACGACGAACACGCCGATCGGGACGTATGCCCACTCTATTCGAAAAATCTATTTGGTTGTCCGGAAAGTTCGTGCCGATTTTTAACCGAATAAGAAAGACACACACGGTTGGCCACGATAGTATCCAGCCATCTCAGGCGTCGAACGTATTTTATTTTATTATTATTTACAATTACAGGCTTTCGAATAAGAAACTGAATTAAGATTTTTGACAAATATTTAATTTCTGACAAGAATTTATTTTACTTTAACACATTGAGTACTCTGCTCGCTCAACGCGCTTCGAGGGCCCGCACATATTTGAGCGATCCGTGAAAAATTTATGGTATGAATTATATAAATGGTATAAATATAATTATGGCATATATGCACCTTTTTAATTCACATCTATAAAGTATTCATAAATATTACTGTGCTATAAAGTATTCATAAATATTACTGTATATTTTTTATACATTTATTATGTAGGCTTTTTTTTACATTTTAACTATTATTTATTATCTAAATAAAATTAAATCGACTAATTATTATTTATTTTACCAACTTGAACGATGATTCAGAGTATGATATCTGGTGTAATATTTTCCTTTGTGCAATTTCGCATAATTTCAAACTATATCTGGTTTCGCTCCTTTTTCCATTCCACGAACAGACTACATTTTTTTGTCACCAATTTCTTCTTGCTTTTTTCTATTATTTCTTATAAAAAACATTAAGACGAGATATCTCGTAACCCGGCCACAAAGTTCGGTTTACTATGTACGAGATATCTCGTGACCCGTACGCAAAGTGTTAACCGCTCGATTGCCACGGGTCGTTTCAGAAATCCGGTCGAAAAGTGTCAAGCCACGCTTTCAAATACCTATAGTTTTGATTTCTTCGGTACAAGTAAGCTTGCTCGAACACCAGAACTACCGGAGTGGTAAAAACACCTCGTTTGCAATTTCTAGTATAAAATTCTAAAAAAATCGCAGTCGCTGTAATAATCGTTTCCAAGCGAACAGATTTTCGATGTTAGAAAGAGTAATTTGCGGTTTTCATTCACCGAATTGTCGCGTCCGTTTTACGTGGTTTCCACTTAAGAGAGGATCGATCGCTTGTTCATGTGATTCTATTTGCGTGGCGTCTGAACTGCTTTAAACGGGCTGCAATGAGCCTTAAAATGGTACCAATCTCGCTAATGAAATTCCTAATTGCGTCACTCTGGTTGCAGAGAGGCGAGTGCATGAATGAATCTGGCAAGACTGTGCTTCAGCATCGAATTTTAAATATAAATCGTGATTTTTATATTCACAGCTGTAATACACAGTTATGATACACCCTGTACATTTATATTTGCTCCGATTTTTTAATTTTAACCCTTTCCGAACGAACGTCGCCTCTACAGCGGCAAACAAATGAAAAGTCAGCTATACATATTAGCATTGCTTTGAAAAATACTAATTTTGAAAATTTATAAAAATTAAATTACCTTACTATATTTAATTACTAGCAATAAAATTTTCATAAAACGATACATATTATTCTACACCCCTAATATTTAGGTTTTTAACGTACAATCTCGTTTCATATAAAAAAAAAAAATGCTCTAGAATACTCGTCCGCAAAGAGTTAAGAGAGAACCTTATCAAAACTAGAAGTCGAAGTAATAAATACATTAATACCAAAGCTACCAAATCGGTCAAAATGGTTAATCCATAGTTCTTCATAAAAATTCTATAATAAATGTACAACGGTGTACTTTCGATAATTTTTCATGATTTTCTGTAAAAACAATAATTAGGTTTATTTTCTTTTTACGTAGCGTATAGTTCCAAATACCGATTACTTTAATTTCTTCCGTAGAAATAGGTATTCTTTGGTCGTCGGTAGATCTGGTGTTAAATACAGTCTAATTAGAAAATTTAGTAAATCGATTTAATAGACTTCTCTGTCTATTTTTAAGATACCAAGGCCGAAGAACCACGCTAAAACTGCCGACGTAAAAATTAAATTGTAAAAATTCAGGAGTTATCTAAAATCTCGCTATTAATCGCTCCGCCGATTTTTAAACCACCAAAGTTTCGTTTTACTGGTAAAATGATTGACGTTGCATTCAGCAATAGATCATCTGGCGCGCAGAATTAATTGCGGTAATAAAATCATGGGGAAGAAGAACGTTTCGAGAAGGAACAGAATCGCAGGAAGGACGTATCGATCGGGAATTAAATGAAATTATTCAATGAACGAGTTCTGGTTGGTGGAGTGAATGAATCCTCATAATTCTTAGAGTATTTATAGCATCTTTAAGAACACGTTGCGCGCCGAGATTATTTTTTCAGAGACTGACACGTGAATTAAAGTCGTCTTACTAATTGTAAGTGGAAGCGAAAAGTGGTTCAGATGTATGACAGTTTTATTTTATATTTCAGTTCACACTTGATCAATTATTTTCCACGACGTCTGTGACGTTAAATTTTCAGCAGAAGAACACGCTTCTCTGCGAGCACTTGTACCGTTTCTGTAGGACAATACAATTTTTACCATTTATTCTCTCCTTGACAGATTCTGGTTTGAAATTCGCTCTTTTGTTGGGGCGTCAGAAATATTATAGTTCGCGTTGTCGAGAAACGTTCTTCTTTTACTTGTTTTCTTAACGCTCGAAATTTTAGAATTTTTAGAAATTTATTGCAGTGTTTTTTGAGAGATTTTTCGCAGGTTTCTGTTGAGACAGACAGATAAAGATTTGTCTCCCTTGCATCATGATTTTTTTAACGTACCTTTTATTTATTATTTTATTTTATTTCTTCAGTAAAAATAAGTAAACTTGGAAAGTCGGTATTTCTAGTGTTAAGAGACAGTAATATTGTTGCAAAATAAAATTAGGTGTCACTGAATTCATATTTAATTCAGATAATTGAGATTGAAAATTAATTATTAATTAGTTAATTAGTAATTACTAATATTCCAATATAAAATCGAATATAAAAGAATTTTTGTGTAATTCCAATATAAAATCGAATATAAAAAAATTCTTGTATAATTCCAATAAAAAATCGAATATAAAAAAATTCTCGTGTATTTCCAATATAAAATTGAATATAAAAAAATTCTTATGTAAATCCAATATAAAATCGAGTATAAAAAAAAATTCTTATGTAATCCCAAAGATTCAAATCAGAATGAACGCAAATATTCCACGAAAAATTTATTGCGCCGATTTCATTGGACCACAACAATTAAATTTATGATTTGGGTAAACGAAGTCGTCTGCTCGTTAAGCAGCATGGTTAATTTAGTAGCGATTCAGTCAAATAATAGCTAAGTGGTCGCATCGATCGCAGGTTCAAATGACGTCAGACAAGAGATTGGCTTGAAGACAAGGAATAACAGCAATTGAAATTTTATGTGGCATACTTGGAAATACACATAGCTATCGACTTACGGTACGAAAAACGAATAATCAATGCTTTTCTATAATCATACCAAGTATCCTCTTAATTGCGCTAAAACTTACAGTTACCCTTTACAATACTATAAGTTATTACATAAATAATAATTTATTATAGCTAATCAGAGGTCGAGTACTTTTTACAAATTCATTTCTACAATTCATTACCATAATTCATTCCGAATTAACACTCTTATATCATCGAACAACGCTAAAAGAGACTCTTTTTGCTTTTCCAGCAGAATCTCCTGTTCTCGATTTTTTTTTTTTTTTTTTTTTCTTTTTTTTTATTCATTACCCATGGCGATCCCCATGGCGAACAACATGGCAAGGGAGGATCGCCTCGCGTTGCTATTCTCAAGGAGAACCCAAATTCTGGCGGAGAAAAAAACGCTGTCCCCTCGCAGCAACACGACCGAAATTAGACCCTTCGATTAGTCGATACATTTAACGGTCGTGAAGAATAAAATATTCGTGTATTTTAAATAATACAACGAATAAGAGTTGTATATTATCAATATCGACGTTGAACATTAAAATCGATGAAAATTGAAACGTAAATGATGATCAATTATTTTTTACTCGTAGAAGAAATTGTTCTGAACGTTTCTCAATATGGCATCTGTCCGCGTATCGATTTGTTGCGCGCTTAAAGCATCGCCTAATTTTCATCGAGAACCAAGGTAATCTGGCACGTAAAATTAGCCTGTCGATAAAAGACTATTAAATAGTCTGTATTTAATGCAACCGCATCGATGTAACCTACATACGTCTTTGTGCGTGAATTATTGAAGTATTTATAGCTCGACGATACCGCTATCGACAGAACGTGAATTTCCTGACGGTGCATTGATTAAACGACATTCTTTTCGTTTGATACTATTAGTGTAGTTCTCTCGTTTTGTGAAATATAAAAGAAATTTTAATTATTAACAAAAAGAGAAGTAATATAAGAAATAGTGATGATAATTTAAAATTTGTGACTAAAAAATGTGTTCCAGTTTTAAAATTGGGAGACTATCGTTGGTGTTATATAAAAAGATGTTCGAGTCTCGTTACTTGATCAACTCTGTTTTAATTATTTCAAATTTTAATCGTTGCGAATGTAACAGAATAACTCAAAATTTTCCTGTTTGAAATAGTTATTTTACAATTGTTAAAAGAAAATTAAATTTCTCTATCAATCTTCATACGCGCCTCAGAAATAGATACACGAATAAAATTAATTTCTTATTTACTGTATTAACATTTTAAACAAAATATAAACAGGTAGCTTTTTTTTACATAGCTTCATATTTTAATTAAAAATCATCAAATTACGATACAGTCTGAGAAAAATAAATTATTTTACAGTATCTAGAAACAGAAAACGGGTGAATTTTCACCCAAGGAGCGAAGGCTAAATTATATCGGTTAAAGTATTCGCGTAAGTTTAACTTGTATTGAGTTTAAAATAAATTTTTCTTTATCTACCATAATAAAGAATGATAGTGTTTTTCCACGTATGATCGTAAAAAGACCTACTGGCCAAGGAAATACTATCTGTTTCTATTTTACAAGACGCTCACTGGTCGAGAATATATCATCAAGACGTATAGTTCTGCTAGTCGAGCGCCATTCCGACGGGTGCAGAAACCGGATCGAACTCCGATTTGGCGAATCGCCAGTATCTTAGTGAACAGCGCACTCAAAAATGCATAAACAACATATTATACCGCACACTGTTCTGATAATCGCGAGCTATAACTATAATTTAATTTTTCAATCGGAGGAAATTTTGAGCGTGCAAAAACGTTCGTCATGGAGTAAAATTCTTAAATTGTAAAAACTTGTGTGAATTTAAACTACCGATATTTTGAACGTATACAGTTTGTACTTCTTATTTCATATCCTCGAATTTAAAATATTCTTCCGTTGTTAAATAGTTTATACTGTTGAAAGTTTTGCGTCTATTTGGAAACTTTTGATGCCTGCAATTATTTACGAGCTGTCGATGTAACTCTCTTAACTTGCATTTGAGAAACCGACGAAGAAATTGCCTTTAATTAAGGCTGCTATTCAAAGATTTATTCTCAAAGAATAAGAGATAATTTTTAGAGAAGGAAAATGACAAGAATTCGTGTTGGAGTAGTAACTCAGGTACGAAAGGGTTTAATATCTATAAGACCGCTAAAGAAAGTACTGTCCTGTGCAATAATTCTATTGCCAATTTTTTATAAAAACCGTGGCGGTCAACCTGTTAACCCTTTGCACTCCGTACGATTCTTTATCACTGAAGAAAAGAAGTTTTATTTTGAACGGAAAGGATTACTACTGCTTGTGAAAGCAGTTAAATACTTGTTTTTATTCATTTTACAAATATCCTTTTTCCTCTGGTAAACGAAACATAAATTTTTAATTTTGTAAATCATCATGGGCGATATCTTTGGAAATTGAGCGTCATCGTGTTGAAAACAGAATGTCTCCGTAGCGGAGCCAAAGGAGCGCTAAGAGTTAAAAACCAATTCTCCAGTTTTTAAACGGCAGAACAACGACTTCTTAAAAACCAATTCCCCAGTTTTTAAACCGCAGAACAACGACTTCTTAAAAACCAGTTCTCCAGTTTTTAAACCACAGAACAACGACTTCTTCCGTCCCTGTATCGAGTAATTGCTCTATTCGACCTTAACGGCGAGAAATGAGCGCTGAATAGAGATGTAACAATATCGTTCGAAGCGGATCGATCAACACGATTCTTGTATCGCACAAAGTGTAAAGACTACAAGGGGACAACGCCCGAACGTTTGTCCGTGGGACTGTCGAGGAACCTCGCGGAAGCGTATGGCCCATTCAATCGAAACTCCTTGAATTAATAAAGAGGCGGGTGCATCAAACTTTTGCTAAGGTAACTTTGTTGCGGAGCTTCGCGTTCCGTTTCGTCCGACTGTGCATGGAACGGCCACAAATACGAAGATGAATAAAAGACGGAAGCTATAATCCTGACAATTTTGTAGAGAGTTGTTGAGAGGAAGTAACGTTTGCGTCGTGGCTATCAATTTAAGTTCGTGATATTGGAGTAAGTTGACGACGATGTGTTTAAATTTGTCAACGTTCCGGTGTTAAGCATGGAAAATTTATTTTTTTTTTTATCATGGACTGGAGTAAAAGTAGAAATGGTGAGAAATATGTTGAAATAAATAAGTTGCGACTTTGAGTATTATAGTAGTGTTCGTGGAACTTTTAAAGATTGTTTTACAGTTATAGTTAATTAATCATGATTGCAGTTTTTAATTTTGTCACGTCTACGTCTCGTAGAAAATTTGTTCCTTCTTATTGTCCGAGTTAGATAAATCTGGGAATAGTAGGAAAGATTTGTAGAATAAATAAGTTGTACATATTAGAATGCTTGTGAAGCTAACAAAAAATTGTTTAAGATTACTCTTCGGTTATGCTTGAATTAATAACAATGGTCTTTCTGACTGAAATCAGAAGATTCATTTCATAGGCAAGAAATGAAGATATCGGAAAAGATTTTTTATAATTACTGGCTGTGAAACTTTTTAGAAACTTAGGGTTTTTTATTATTTTGCAGCTGTGCTTCCAGTTACGTTTTTTAATTTTCCTCGAAAAGAATAGTTATAGATGCACAAACGTAGACAAACTAGTTGTTAGAGTTTTGATATTCGTACTTTTCTTTTCCTCCTTCACGTTGTTTATGTTTCTCAAGTTACCTTTCATAACACTGCCAACCACTTCGGTCAATATTTTGTTTACAAATAGTCTTGATAACCACTAGACTTTGAATAATTTATGACGTAGGGTTGAAGTTCCATCAACTCGAGTAGTCAACCACACTTCTTACACGGACTCTTCGTTTCGCCATTACCATTTCGAAAGGAAACTTTGTCATATCGAGTACCTTCAATATTTGATCCGCGTGGAACGGAAGTTGTAAAATAATGTACTTTGTTCGACGTTGTCCACAGTGAGTAAAATGTTTAGCTGGCTCGTAAGAGAGCAATGGGAAACGGAATGGAACACGTGGAAAATAACAGAGGCACCGAGCAAAACTTCGATCGAGAGGTATACGCTTTACGGTCGAGCGAGTTCCATGTCCCGCATATTAAATCTTCTTCTTCTCCAACTATACCGATGTTAATTGGTTTCCATCGGGTCCCGGTGCAATTGTTCGACGATTTAATGACGTGGCACATAATGTATTCGCGAGTAACCTCTGGTCGAGGATACGCTTTCTAAAAGATGGTCACTTGGATTCCATTTAGTGTTAAAATTAACGCGTTTCGTTGGATACCATTAGAGTAAAATTAATGCCAATTTTTAAGCATCATAAGCTGCACATATTTGTGTTAATTATATACTCCAAGATTCCTACCGTGTCTTATCAAAATTTCAAAGTTCAAAATTCAAATCTGCGAACCCTTTCTCGGTCTGTTCAAGATTCTACCAAGTTTGTCGATTATCGAGTACTTCTTGAAATGATCAGAAAAGAAGCTTTAGAAGTTTCCATAAGTTTCCAAATTAATAAATTCCAATTATCTTCGACAAATCGACTTCTAAAAAATATTCTTCCCTGACTATACCCCTTTTTTCCAGGTTCCGAAAATGGCCGCGCCTCGGCGGACAGCGAGGACGAGGGCGGAGGGTTGAGCGTGGCCGGCGAGGGCCACGACGCTGCCGACACGATGTCCAGCAACGCGTCCAGCAACGTGAGCCCGGGAGGTTCTCTGGAAAACGGTCAAAGCACGTCGACCAGCGGGTCCAGTAACAACAAGGCCAGACGTAGACGGACAGCCTTCACTTCGGAGCAATTGTTGGAGCTAGAGCGAGAGTTCCACGCGAAGAAGTACCTCAGCCTCACCGAACGATCGCACATCGCCCATGCCTTAAAACTGTCCGAAGTACAGGTGAAGATCTGGTTCCAGAATCGAAGAGCGAAATGGAAAAGGGTGAAGGCAGGATTGAGCGGTGGAGGAGTTGGATCGGGGACAAGTAGCATGGCGTCTGCCGGAGCCTCTAACAGACACAACGGAGCGGTTGGACAACACTCGGGAAGCGGTACGAGGATCGTCGTGCCGATTCCAGTGCACGTTAGTCGACTCGCGGTTAGATCTCATCATCATCACTTGGAAAAATGCGCCAGGCCACCGAGGGTCAGGCCAACAAGCGACAGTCCTGCGTCCGGTGCTTCGTCGTCGGTTCTTGGAGACGCTCTTGGATTGGTCAATTCGTCGATCAATCTGAGCGGGCAAGTTCAGAGTCCCCTGAGCAGCGGAGTCGGAATTGGAGTCGGTGTTGGACTGAGAGCGTTCACGGTTCCCTCGCATCGGGGTGGACTTAGCTCTTCCGGCAGGTAGTGAACGCTGTGGAGTGAACTGTGGGCTTGATGTCGTTTGAAGATTCGTAACGAGAGTTGCGGACTTTGGTTACTCGCGAGACGAATTGTTGAGGAAGTTTTGTGTCGAAGGGAATGAGATCTGGAATGGTTGGTTGAGCGAAGGAAGCTGGTATAGCTGGCGAATTTTTCAGCGATGCTTGAAGTTTGTGGATCGGTGCGGCGGTTTGAATTTTGTTCCGAGAGGGTGAGTGGCAAGGAAGAAGATTCGTGAGTGATGGAACATTTTTTAGCCTAAACGTCGGTGGTCTGTACGTTTATTTGTTCTATTCTTTGTCGCGTAGTATGTTCTGATAGCAGTTTCTTGATTTAGTAGATACTTTTGTCTCTAACAGTTTTTTATTTTAATCGTTAAATTCAAGACTAAGATCGACTTGTATTTTCACATTCAAACAACGTGACATCTACCGCTTCAAACTAATCAGTTCAAACTTTCATTAATTCTTCTGAATTAAGATGAGAACCGTAGGACAGGTCTAAATGTTTTAAGCAGAAAGTCGAATAACAGGACCATCTTCTCCATCACTCGAATTCTTTCTGGTTATTCATCAGCTCAGCTGATAAATCGTCCGATTTTCTACCACGCCCAAGATGAATGGTTCGACTTGTAAATAAGTGTCCCTATCCTTAACAGGAAAGGACTCTGTAAATAGCTTTCTCACAGCGTACCGCCTAGACTGTATTCCCCGTGTACGGGCCGTAGGTCGTACTTGTAGATAATTTCCTTATGTTTAAGCGAACTTCCGCTCCATCCCAGGAGTACTACGTTACGACGATACCGTATCGATCGAGCGTGCGATTACCGCAGCTGCATCAGGGCCGCGGAGCGGAAGAACAGCGAAAGTGTATATCGAGAAGGCAATAAAACGTGCGAATATCATGTGGAATGTCGTGTTCCTGTGAATGCACACCTTGCCACCGGTTCCCAGCTCTATTTCGTGCCAGCTCCGATATTACAGAGCGCTTACCAAGCGCTCATGATTCCGGGACTCGTCGAGAGCTATGGATCAAACGGCTGAGCCCAGGCACACGCTTTAATTATTCATTCTCGAGTTAAGGCGAATTAAACGCTTTCTATGCTTACCGGTCGTCTATTTCGAGCGGCCTATAGCCTGAGCTGGAGTGTTTTTATTCCCATCGGTTCGAAGGTAAGTGATCCTTCTTCTGTGCCATTGCTGCGCTGGTCGTTGGACGGTGAACGACAAGACTTTTTTCTCGGCTAAATTGGAGCATGTTTTGCGAAGATTGGTTGGTTGCTAGTTGATTGATGGTGCTTGGGGAGAATTGTTGTTTGCGTAGCTGATCGGAAACAGTAATCAGATTTGCTTAAGTTTGTTCGTTAACTCCTCAAGGTTTGCGAATTAATTCCGAAGCACGTAATAACAAGATGTGCTATATGCAAATTTACAGGCTCCTTTCACACGACGAAGATCGCATAACTTAAAAAATATTTAAAGAACATAGAATTCTACAAAGCTCAATAACAGTTTTTCTTGATTTTATATTGAAATTTAATTAATTATTTACACGTGTTCGGTTAAAATCGTGAACCCAATAAATAGAAAGACCTAATTAAATTTCTTAAATATAACAAGCAACAACTACTTTTCATTCATAGAATCCTAAAAAAACCTGATCAAGCATTGCCCAATTTTAAAAGACCGATAAAGAAGAAAAGAAAGTACATGGATTTCGTACGTCTACGAAAGAAAGACACGCACCACCTAACGCTGCATCTGCCAGTCTCTCCAAGAAATTCTTTCCAAGAATCTGACCAAAGATTCTCGCGCTCGTCTTTTCGCTGCATTCAGCCCCCAGACAAATTAGCTCGCTGCACAATGCACCAATGCATATCGACGAGCGGTTAAATTGCATAGCCGAAAGTGGCATATGGGGTCACGCCTACGAGGCGTTTACGGGTGGCAAGCATGGGTCCTGGCTTTTTCCATGGGTCCCCTTGAAAGACGGGCCAGCACGCGCCGCAGCCTGCGAAAATACGTGCGCCTAACCCCGCCCGCGGTGTGCAGCCTGCAATTTTCAACGTCAAGGTGATCCCATGGGAGACACTGATCTCGTTTGGGAGCCGACAAAAGCGATCCCGCCACCCCTTCGTAGAATCTGACCCGACGTAATTGTCAAAACATCTCGAAAATCGATTACGGAGGCGATACGGAAAAAAAAAATGGTGACACAGAATGGAGGCTGATTTGTAGACGGGGAAGGACGTGGTGTGGCAAGGTGCAATTGTTTGAATTAAAAAGAATAAGATATTTTAGGACGTGTAAATTATCGTAGATTGTTTGGTAAAAGTAAAGATCGGTAATTAGTAATTTTACTCTGCACTTTCGACTTATTTTTTTATTTGGAAGCGCCACTTTTCCGATTGTAGGGCAGACCGAGGCGAATCGGATAATTTTCTGTTTAATAGCCAAGAAATAATAGTGAAAATTTAGAAGGTTATCTTTTTATTATAAATTCTTAATTAATATCCATTCAGTTTGAACGTTAATATTAAACAAATTTTTTTCAAACTCAAAAATCTTTTTATTCTCATCCCATTCGTCTCGATCTACTCTAACATGATTGTAAAGATAATCTAAATGTTGCTGTGATTGTGAAATTTTCGTCGAATATTGTAGCCGGACTTTTCTATCAGAGTGTTAGTGAAATTTAATCTCAGATTTTTATGTTACGTTATGTTATTAAATTATTTGGTTCGATATGAGTTTCTCTTTATTTTTTGAATCACTAAAAATTCCCAACAACACTGTCCACCGTCTGAATCTAACTTTGACGATTTTTCTAACTGAAGAGCATTTACGGTACTCTCCGCAGGGAGGTTGAAACATCATTAGGACGATTTAGCAAACTTGACGTTCTCTTTGTCGAGAGCAAACGAGACGCAGCTTACTCGACTCATAATCGATCAAAATTTACGACTACACGAATATCAATACGCTCATGCATCTCACGCGCATTAAAGTAGGAAGTGGTTCGGCCAGAATCATGCAGTGACTTCGGTTTGGGGCGTTACGTCAAGGGGAAGAAATTATGGGACACAATGGAATAGGGTTCAGAGTGCACCGGGGTATCAGTTTAGTGTACGAAAGGTATCATCGTTGTAATTTTCTCCCTGTACCCTAATATTTGCATGGTGACAATTTTAATTCGATATTTGAACAGGAGATGAATGTTTCTAGGAGGTGTAAAATTGAATTAGTAACGGTATCATATTCTTGTGTTCTCTAAGTATATACAATTAATAGATTTAAATCATAACAATCTTGATGAAACAATTATGATATCGTTAGATGTACTTAGCACGACACGCTGTAAAATTTCTTTCAAATATTAAAATATTGTGTTATTTTTTTAATACGCACGAAAAATCTTTCCACCTTTGTTTTTAATCTACAAATTTTTTTCCTAACATGGTTTCCTGAAGATTATATAAATCTTATTTCCACCTTTTAATAAAGAAAAACTGCCCCATTTACAGATATTTTTAACCGAGATATGTCTACCATTATTCAAATGAAGGATTCTAAGATGTTAACAATTTAACATCATCTTTTATTTAGACGAGTATTACTAAAACTACTGAAGCTACCAAAATGACTTTACAATTTTTCATATAAATTGTGCCTACAGTGATACACTTTTAAGAATTCTTTATGTTTTAACGAATATGAATCAAGATTCATTACATCTTATATTTTGTTCACCTATTATTTTTCATTTTTTGACATTAATAATTATACTTAAACCATCCGTAGTTCTAGTGTTAAAAAATAACCTATTTAATTCAATAAATACAATACTCAATTCCATTCAAATTCTAACAAAAAAAAAAAAAGACAATATTTCCAAACTAAAATCACAACAAAAATTTAAGCACACCTGGGTTAATATCCAAGATATAAAAATATCCAATTAAATTAAATGAAAAAAAAAAAAAAAAAAAGATTGAACATCAGACATCAACTTCTTTAAGTGATTCTTCGCGACACACGTTGAAAAGGCAAAGCAAAATAGCCGAGAAAGTAACCGAGGATGATCCACGGAGCAAAACGAGAAAGAGCGTCGGACGAGGGGTTGCAAGGCCCTGGCCAGGGTAGGTATAGTTATATACAGTGCGCACAATGGCAACGGCAGAGTGCATTACGGTTAATACACGAAGGACCGCGGTCGTTTAGCCGAGGATCTCGGCAGTTACCGCTTCGCAAAGGATAAATCATCTCGTGATTTCAACCACGCCTACCGTAGGACAGAGAAGCGGCTCCCCCAGAGCGTAACGTACGGCCTAGACGTTCGCTATACAAGTTCTCTCTGTGTGTATACGCCGCTCGATGAAAACGCCGCTCCTGAGAGCGGAAAACTAATAATCCCTCGCCACGGATATCCGTTCTGGAACAGTCACTGGCACGGAACGGAATATATTGATAGCCCGATTGCCGATGTTTTCGCCTGACTGCTGAAAATTCGGCCCCGAAATGACCGCGACGCGATTACAGAGCGTTTCGATCAGTAAATCGTGAAATAGTTTGGAGTTTCATTCGATTGCGATATATATTTTTTATTTTACCAAACAGGGACAACAACAGGGGTAATTTTAGAACGAGTAAATTAAATATGGAATAAGTGTTCGGAAATAGGGGAGGGTTTCGAGTGACATTAAAGTTGGGAATAGATTGTTGTATCCGGTGAGTAATTATGAACAAGGAGACGAAAATGATTTGACGCGCCGATAGTATTGATTTCTAAATTTGATGGGTTAAAAGTATCGAAGAGTTAAAAGAAGCGGCGGATTTTTAGAGCAATGTGTTTCTTTTATTTTTTAATATTGGAAGCAAAGAGTTTCGTTACGTAAAATACTGCGTACCTAACTAGTGATAATAAAATTAATTGATTTCTAAATTTGATGGGTTAAAAGTATCGAAGAGTTAAAAGAAACGGTGGATTTTTAGAGCAATGTGTTTCTTTTATTTTTTAATATTGGAAGCAAAGAGTTTTGTTACGTAAAATACTGCGTACCTAACTAGTGATAATGAAATAAATTGATTTCTAAATTTGATTGGTTAAAAGTATCGAAGAGTTAAAAGAAGCGGTGGATTTTTAGAGCAATGTGTTTCTTTTATTTTTTAATATTGGAAGCAAAGAGTTTTGTTACGTAAAATACTGCGTACCTAACTAGTGATAATAAAATTAATTGATTTCTGAATTTGATGGTTTAAAAGTATCGAAGAGTTAAAAGAAGCGGTGGATTTTTAGAGCAATGTGTTTCTTTTATTTTTTAATATTGGAAGCAAAGAATTTTGTCGCATAGGATATTGCGTTCTTAATCAGTGATAATGAAATAAAGTTTTTTCGTAAGACTTAAGAAAGTTGTATATTCTGATAACGAACGGATTCTCACACTCACGTCGAAGAAGGGCGGTAAATATAAACGGTGAACTAACGCGGTCTATTTCCCACACTCGGGCACTGCAGTCGAGAGCCGAGAGANAAAAAAAAAAAAAAGATTGAACATCAGACATCAACTTCTTTAAGTGATTCTTCGCGACACACGTTGAAAAGGCAAAGCAAAATAGCCGAGAAAGTAACCGAGGATGATCCACGGAGCAAAACGAGAAAGAGCGTCGGACGAGGGGTTGCAAGGCCCTGGCCAGGGTAGGTATAGTTATATACAGTGCGCACAATGGCAACGGCAGAGTGCATTACGGTTAATACACGAAGGACCGCGGTCGTTTAGCCGAGGATCTCGGCAGTTACCGCTTCGCAAAGGATAAATCATCTCGTGATTTCAACCACGCCTACCGTAGGACAGAGAAGCGGCTCCCCCAGAGCGTAACGTACGGCCTAGACGTTTGCTATACAAGTTCTCTCTGTGTGTATACGCCGCTCGATGAAAACGCCGCTCCTGAGAGCGGAAAACTAATAATCCCTCGCCACGGATATCCGTTCTGGAACAGTCACTGGCACGGAACGGAATATATTGATAGCCCGATTGCCGATGTTTTCGCCTGACTGCTGAAAATTCGGCCCCGAAATGACCGCGACGCGATTACAGAGCGTTTCGATCAGTAAATCGTGAAATAGTTTGGAGTTTCATTCGATTGCGATATATATTTTTTATTTTACCAAACAGGGACAACAACAGGGGTAATTTTAGAACGAGTAAATTAAATATGGAATAAGTGTTCGGAAATAGGGGAGGGTTTCGAGTGACATTAAAGTTGGGAATAGATTGTTGTATCCGGTGAGTAATTATGAACAAGGAGACGAAAATGATTTGACGCGCCGATAGTATTGATTTCTAAATTTGATGGGTTAAATGTATCGAAGAGTTAAAAGAAGAGGTGGATTTTTAGAGCAATGTGTTTCTTTTATTTTTTAATATTGGAAGCAAAGAGTTTTGTTACGTAAAATACTGCGTACCTAACTAGTGATAATAAAATTAATTGATTTCTGAATTTGATGGTTTAAAAGTATCGAAGAGTTAAAAGAAGCGGTGGATTTTTAGAGCAATGTGTTTCTTTTTTTTTTTTTAATATTGGAAGCAAAGAATTTTGTCGCATAGGATATTGCGTTCTTAATCAGTGATAATGAAATAAAGTTTTTTCGTAAGACTTAAGAAAGTTGTATATTCTGATAACGAACGGATTCTCACACTCACGTCGAAGAAGGGCGGTAAATATAAACGGTGAACTAACGCGGTCTATTTCCCACACTCGGGCACTGCAGTCGAGAGCCGAGAGATTTTCCCATTTTCCCCAAAAGGGCCGTGAAATTGAGCAGACAAATCGCAGCTCGAGTGAGCGCGACGAATTTCACCAGGCCGTGCCCTCTGCTACTGTATCCAACGTCTGTCACCTTCTATTTCCAGATCTTCCCCCTTGTTTCTCACTATTATTAGTGGAACATATTAATTCATTCTAGTTGTCTACTGAGAAAAAATTTTCGTTCGCTCCAACGTTACTTAAAAATATAGAACGACAAAATATTATTTAAATCTTGGACATAAGCGTATTTCTATTTTGCAGTTCTCTAAGTTCTCTTTTTTTATAATAATCTTCCATTCTTTTTTCCTTTCTTTTCTATTCTTATTAAACAATTGATTCAGAGATGTGCTAGCAATCTTCTGTTATTTATCAGAAGATAGATTTAAATAAAAAATGTTACTTAGATATTTCTTGAAACATATCTACAAAGATTGTTAGCGAATCCGATGATACAGATAATATTAATACAAAGTTTAGAAATAAAGCTTACTGTACCTAATTTGTTTAACACTTGAACTACCGAGGTGGTAAAAATGACTGGTTTGCAATTTCTCATATAAGTTCTATAAATCTATAATGATGCATTTTTAGGAATCAATTGTGTTTCTCTGTAACAAAAATGAGTAAAGATCTATTTCCCTTACATTTTGTATTTTTCTCAAATAGTTATTACTTTAAATTCTTTGGGTGAAATAGATACACTTTAATCGTCGGTAGTTCTAGTGTTAAGAGTATTGTATATGTAAATCAGTATTCCATGGAAAGAATTACACAAGTATGAACCAGAAGAATTATTTCTTACGAACGTCACCATGAAAAATTAAAGATCTTCCTAAACGGTCATGAATGTGTTAACACACTCAACACATTGAGGACCGATCACGAGATATCTCGTATTTCGTTTCTTTCAATTTATAAAAGTAATAGGTAATTATAAATGAGAGGTTACGTTTAAAAACGATCACTTCGGCAGAAAATCGAAACGAAGATCCATATTTACTATAGATATAATTGTTTTATAAAAGTGTTCCAATAAAAATTTTATTCGAGTATAACTTTATCCCATTATAATAAGATTTTCAAAAAAGTTGCTGGTCTTCAATGCGTTACCTACTCAAACACACCGAACCAATATTAAGTCCTACCTCAAAACAAACCCCCAACCAACAAATAAACCTTCCCACAAACAAACCTACGCTTCGCGCAGCCCACAAAACGTCCAACAAAAAACACCATTCAAAATCCACTCCAAAAAACAAACAAAAAAAAAAAAAAAAAA
>SMSQ01024575.1:12551-26184 GCA_019453375.1 Ctenoplectra terminalis | reverse complement strand
AAAAAAAAAAAAAAAAAAAAAAATCCCAACCCATCTCGAAACCAATCAACCCCCTAACCGCTCTAAGAGACGTCTCGCAAAGCGATTCAAGTTCCAAACTGCGACAATCAAGTCACGTTACCACATGCAACAAACTGTCCAGATAAAATCGTTCGAACCGAGAAGAGGCACACAGTTCCTTTCCCGTTAATCGCTCTCATTACCGCGCCTACTCGTAAACCGAGCGACCGTCGTCGAATCGCCGGCAGCCAGGGCGGGGGTGGCCGTAAGCGCGTCGGCAAAAAGAGGGTGAAAAAACCGCAGGGATCGTTTCGCGGCGGAATCGGTCGGTACGAGGCGGCGTGCAGGCCGTCGTCTGCCTCGGGGGCCAGAGGAGGAGAACCGTTGGCCGTGGTGCGAGCGAATGAAACCCGAAGAGACGAAGAGCACGGCCAGAGAGGATCGGGGCAGGGAAACGGAGTTTAATGTTCCCCTCCAGTGGGTGACTCGAGGGTGTAATTGCCGTAGTGGGCGGAACGGAGCGGGTATAGCGACGATGGGCGTGGTTCGCTGATTACACCGCGTTGATACTGATATCTCGGCTACCAGCGACGAGGCCGCACCCCTCCCACGCTCGTCGACGACCTCTGGCTTTTCCGCTCGCCGGTCCATGCCGATATACGTCCTCCTGGCCGCCCGGGAATCCATCGACACGGATCTCGTCGGATTCGAATTGGCCGATCGACTCTTCCTTTCGATGTTGCTCTTGGTTAGCTTGATTCGTTCGCTCTATTCGTTTCCGATTAAAGCGATCTGGTCTTGTGAAGCAGAAGTCGCGGTTCCTTTGGAAAGGTTGGAGGTTCTCGATTGGGTGACTAGGTTGATTAGGCTGCCGGAGAGTGTCGAGTGGAACGAGGAAGTTGGTTTCGATGGCGAATCGGAAGGATCGGGAAAGGATGATTGGGAGAGTCGAGGAGCTTCGTGGATATTTTTGTCGGGGTGGAAATTTTAAAGCTTTATTTGGAACGATTCGATGCGTGGAAATGGTTACTTGTTTCGGGTTATGTGTTCGCAGGTGAGTCGCTTATCGTTGCGATGCGAAGAATTTTGGGTTAAGGATCGAAGTATGTTAATTTGAATGAAATGGAAATTAAAGGTATTAGGTTGTGCCGAAAGTTTCTTTCGTTAGCTTCATGCAGCGGCTTGGTTTAAATTTTTTAAAATATAGATACATTAATTTGTAACTTTTAAGTCACGGCGACATAGAGGGTTAAACGAGAGATGGAGAAAGATAATAGAGCAAAATGGATCCTGTATAATATAACAATGTATTGTAAAGCGTAAACTATTATGCATCCATTACTTAATAAAACGAAAGAAACTTCTGGGATAACCTAATAGATGAGAAGATACGCAATGTAAGGATGATAAACTTTTATGTGTATTTTTTAAAGGAAGTTATGAATTCGTTTTGATCGGTTTGGTAGTTTCAGTGTTGGCTGCGCTGCCTTTTATTAGCTTCTTTCGTGCTTAATGCGGTGCATAGTTTTATTTCTATGACATTTGAATGAGAGGCTAATTTTAATCTGGTTCCGGTGCAGGAAACCGAATTCATTTTTCATGGGTAATTACTTTGTTGGTTGATTAAATGGACCACTTCGTACTATTATTTGAACTTTAATTTCCTTAAGTACTCGATTTCCGTTTTCACACCGACTCGAACGGTTTTACCGTTCGGTTTTCAGTATTTTCATTCTCTCTTCTTCGGACTCTTACCATTTATAGTTGCTCGTTGCTTCCTTCAGCTTTGGGTACAAATTTACGATATCGACGACCTGGAAGAATCGAATCAAAGCTCGCCAGGGAACCTCCTTTTTCTGATATCGTGTGGACAACTGCCAGGAGTGCAGAAATTTTAAATTCATCGCCGTCGTTTCTTTTCCGATGCGTTGTTATTAAAATGACATCGATTTCACGATGTACAGTAAAATGTATACTGTGTAGTACGATTGGCGTTATCATGACGATATATTTATACAATTTAAAAAAAAGTTTATAAATTACAATTGGTAGTTTGTACCGCATCAACAGATTACTACTTATTCCGACCGCTACTACATTTTTTAAAGGAAAAAAAATTCAACAATGAGCACTTAAAATCAACACCGAATAAATATTTTGAATCGAAGTATCCAGAATTTTTTAAAGAAGAAATCCAGAAGTTACCTCAGAGATGATAAAAGATCACAGAAAGCAAATATATGGATGATAAAAAAATAAACACAGCTGACCACAAAAATATCCCTCCATGTTAAATATTAACTAAAATATAAAATACAATTGAAATACAAAAATTAGCTTATAATTAAATTTTTAATTCTAAAACTAGCATATAATTAAATTTTAAATACCAAAATTAGCACATAATTAAATTTTAAATACCAAAACTAGCATATAATTAAATTTTAAGTACCAAACTTAGCACGCAATTTAATTTTAAACACTAAAACTGAAATATAATTATTCCCTCTACGTTCCGCTTTATTTAAAAAATCTATAACCCTGAAACACTTCTCAAAAACAGATTTTAATTTTTTTCTTCATACCAAAGATAATCGAATACTTTTCCGACCAACCCTATATTAACATCTCACGCTAAAAATTACCGTCTAGAAACAAAATTATTTATGATACACTTATATCGACAACCAAACACAAAGCTCCATCGAGTCTCCCACAATCAAACGCAACAGCGTATCGAATCAAACTTCCCGCGTTTCCTCGCGTGTCCCTTTTTCGCGAAACCGCAAACGATTGCCAGAGAGATGAACTAAAATTGTGCTCGGGTGTTGGTGCCATCGACGATCCACGCCCCGCTGACTGGACTGTTTTTTATTGCCACCGCGCCCGAAAGATCGACCCGGGCCGCAGGACGATTCCACGTCTTCGGGGGACACGTGGAACGATGGGACGGGAAAAAGGAAGCGTGCTAGGAAAAAGGGGGCAGCACGGGGCCAGGGGAGCCTTGGAAAACCGGAGTCCAGTCCGCCTGCAGCTGTAAGCAGGAACAAAGTGGGTGGAGACACCGGCGGCGAGTAAACGCTCGAGTCAGCGCAGCGCGTTTGTAAACGTGTATGCGGCGCCCTCGTGTTACGTGCAAACGGGCAATGCGATTTTTTAAAATACGAAGGGTCGCCAGGAAAATTGTGTAAAATCGAGGAAACGAATGGGGTTGTAGGCGGACGCGCACGAGTGGGTGGACGATGGTCGTGGGTTTGAAGATGTAAGTTCGTGGCGCGGGTTTGACTATTGCTGGATGATCGATTTTTCATAGGGCATTGCATTGTTCTTTGACTGCATTCTTCTGAATTACAGATACTCGTGACAGATTAATCCGTTACCGATGTAACTTGTTAACCCTCTATAGCCCGAATTTTGTGTACATATCGGAGAAAAAATTACGATTCTTTGCAGCTTTTCACTTTGATTCGATCATTTTTAAACTGATAATTTATATAGTTGTATCGTGGTATAACTAATACATAGTAATCAAATTTAATAGTGCAGAAATAACTGGATAAAATAAATTTTTTTAAATATAGATACATTAGTTGGTAACTTTTAAGTCACACAAAACCATAGAGGGTTAATTAGAGGGTTCTTCGTAGGCGGGGAAATGAAAATGAATAAATAAGAAGTATTATAATTTTGGATGAAAAGAAAGAAATTTTGAATGAAAGGATATGTCACAAGGCAAAGAATCTTTAACGAAATTAATTATTACAAAATATGGCTAGCTTGTACGACGAGTTAATTACTTTCTTTTCGATTAACTGGTTAGGGAGTGTCTGAAAGGGGATGATTGTTTGTGGAGATAGAATCAGAAATAGGTCCTTAACCCATTTACATCACCAAGCGGAATATTCGGCGTACAATATCTTCTCTATATCACCAAACACGAAATAATCCACCGACAGCGACATCATACCGTAGCATTGAATAAACATATTTGTATTAAGAATTCTATATTTATTGATATATATTATTCCTTGCACTCTGATACATCATCACAATTATTATTAATATAGAATAGGAAATATTTAAATCGGGACGAGGTATAAACGATCCGATGAATTACACACGATCAGTCGTGTAGGCTTCGGTGATAAGTGAGAGTCCCTGCAATTTAAGTCGTGATGCAAATCGGTTAATATATGTAACGATATTAATATGTATAATATTAATATATATATATTAATATCCTTTCATACATATTTTTAAATTATCTGCATTGGTTATGAAATATGGTAGACTTGATGGAACTTTACGTAAGGTATGTTAGAACGTTTGTGAATAATTTGTAGAGAAAGGAAGGTTTAATTCAAATTGATTTTTACGAGATAATTTTCCCGACAAGTTCTATTTTACGACATGTAACTTTAAAACCCTGTCGAATATGCGTAATTAATCATAGCATCTCGAATAATAATCATTGATACAATCGCGGTCGTACATTTATAGAAGCGATAAGGTAAGTCGAGTGTTTTATATTTTAATGATATCTCCTGCAGGAGCGGTAATCAAATTTTATACACCTTCCTTTCATTGATCTTCATTGTTTATGAAGTAACATGACAGTTTTCCAGTTTCTATTCCAAGATTCATCAGTTCAATTCCCTACGAACGACCGCGTTATTCTTTATTATCTTTCTTCGCTCAATCAATATTCCGTGGTATATTTAGCAACCATTCTTACGACTTCTGATAGAAAGAATCTAACCTGTCGCGATGCTATAAACTCCACAGTTTTATTGCGCGTTGTTTTTCACCAAGAACTTCGTATAGTGTCAATAAAAATTAAAATCCAACTAAATACGGTTCCAAAACATTCCAATTTTACGCGGCAACGAAAACTCGCGCGCACCAGTTTTAAATTCGTTTCAATTTTTCATATCTACACAAAACTGATCAACCTTCAAATAAATTTACCATCCCCTTCGCTTTATTTTTTACAACACTGCAGAAAAAATAAAAAATTAACAAAATAATCTCTCGAATCTCTAACAACCCTATTCCAATTTTACAAAACTTCTCGTATCTCTTTAACAAAAATTCTATAAATAATATCTAGTATATACTATCTAAAATAAATAATATCTCAACGTACAAATAAATTTACTAACTCCTTCGCTTTATGTTTTACAACACCAAAAAAAAAAAAAAAAGCAGTAAAGTAAATAATAAAGGGGCCAGAACACAATGGCTCTCAATTCCTCAACAACTTTGCAACTCAAGATCGTTCACCAGGTCGTAATAAAGTATTCAAGAATGGAATCAGCCGAGAAATCGCGTATTCATTTCACACCGTCGATCGAGCGTACCGCTAGCAAGAAAACAGCGAATCAGATCGATTCGAAGTCGGGGATTTGTTCGTGGATCAGATCGTGGTATCGAGTGGGCGTATCGTTCGAGGGTCAGCCAGCCGAGATCTTGGTTTTGCCGTTTGACGAGGAACGACCCTTCTGTAAATGAGACTCGATGACCTGGCGGAAATCGAGAACGAGTCCGCCTTGGTGCCGGTTCTTGCATAGAGGAACAATATCGTCGAAGACGAAAAAAGAAAAAAGAGAAACAAAAAAAAGCATACCGCAGCTATGCAGTCGCGGCTGCACTCGTCGTTCGAGTTCTTTCGATGGGGTATCGCAGTCGGTGACTTTCCTTCTGTTGCGCAACCGCGGTGTTGCGTGCAGGAAGATTTCTTCTGATATTCGCAGCCACTGCGTGGGACGAGGATCGGTGATAACGAAATTTAGAAGAGGAGAAATTTGGTGATACGTGTTTTAATTATCGCAGAAAAGTATGGCTGCATTTTTGTACGGTGAAGAAATTTGTTGGTTCTTTGAAAATTACTTTTCACGAAGATGTAGTTTTTTTTTTCTTTCATGGCTGTATTTTTGTACGATAATAAATTTTTGGTCCTTAGAAAATTACTTTCTACGAAGAAGTAGTTCCTTTTTTTTTTCATGGCTGCATTTTTGTACGATAATAAATTTTTGGTCCTTAGAAAATTACTTTCTACGAAGAAGTAGTTCCTTTTTTTTTCATGGCTGTATTTTTGTACGATAATAAATTTTTGGTCCTTAGAAAATTACTTTCTACGAAGAAGTAGTTCCTTTTTTTTTCATGGCTGCATTTTTGTACGATGAAAAAAATTTTTGGTGCTTAGAAAATTTTTTTCTACGAAGATGTAAATTTTTTTTTTTTCTTCATGGCTGCATTTTTGTACGATAATAAATTTTTAGTCAGTAGAACATTTCTTTTTACGAAAGATGCATTCTTTATTTTTTTCTTTTATGGTGGTACTACATGAAATAATAACTTTATATTAGATGCGAAAACCAGCGTGACTAGTTTGTCATGTACGCTCATTCGTAGGAATTCTTATACCCACGTGTATTTAAAACTTCGCACCGAACTATGATACTCCACATTCTTAACTGCCAGTCATTATACAACATTCCACCTGCTCTGCTTAGAAACTTAAACCGTCGTCAATTACTTCTATCAAACTCCACTGTTATTAAAACTATACGTAACAAGACCAGTAAGAAATCTTACTTCCAGCCCCTAATAAAGAAAAACTACCCCATTAGCAGACATTTTTATCAAGAAGAAATATTCTAAAATAATTGTACAATTTCTAACAGCACTGTTAATATTTAATATTATTTTCTGTTCGATCGGATGGTTTTCAATTTCTCCTATAAATTACACTTTTAACGTAACGAACATGAATCAACACGTACTTCCCTTACGTCCTATATTTATTTCAAACACCTACCTATTTTACATTTTTTGATAGAAATAAGTCTACAGCATTGATTATACATTATACTATGCCAGCATGTAAATCACCATACATTCCACCTGTTTTACTTAGAAACTCAAGTCATCATCAATTACTTCCATCAAGCTCCGGTATTATCAAAACCACGCGTAACAAGACCTATGAACCATGTCTATNTTTTTTTTTTTCTTCATGGCTGCATTTTTGTACGATAATAAATTTTTAGTCAGTAGAACATTTCTTTTTACGAAAGATGCATTCTTTATTTTTTTCTTTTATGGTGGTACTACATGAAATAATAACTTTATATTAGATGCGAAAACCAGCGTGACTAGTTTGTCATGTACGCTCATTCGTAGGAATTCTTATACCCACGTGTATTTAAAACTTCGCACCGAACTATGATACTCCACATTCTTAACTGCCAGTCATTATACAACATTCCACCTGCTCTGCTTAGAAACTTAAACCGTCGTCAATTACTTCTATCAAACTCCACTGTTATTAAAACTATACGTAACAAGACCAGTAAGAAATCTTACTTCCAGCCCCTAATAAAGAAAAACTACCCCATTAGCAGACATTTTTATCAAGAAGAAATATTCTAAAATAATTGTACAATTTCTAACAGCACTGTTAATATTTAATATTATTTTCTGTTCGATCGGATGGTTTTCAATTTCTCCTATAAATTACACTTTTAACGTAACGAACATGAATCAACACGTACTTCCCTTACGTCCTATATTTATTTCAAACACCTACCTATTTTACATTTTTTGATAGAAATAAGTCTACAGCATTGATTATACATTATACTATGCCAGCATGTAAATCACCATACATTCCACCTGTTTTACTTAGAAACTCAAGTCATCATCAATTACTTCCATCAAGCTCCGGTATTATCAAAACCACGCGTAACAAGACCTATGAACCATGTCTATATAGAATTCTTCCAACAACTTCACTTCCCTCCACACAAAACGGCACCTGATTCGCCAGTTCCTCCATGAGCTTCTCTTTCGACAAACTTAACCCTCTATAGTCAGGATTCTGTTTGATTATCAGAAAGAAATCAAAATTACTTACAGTTTCTCGTTTTAATTTGAAAATTTTTCAACCACCAGCTGTTATAAATAGGCTGTCTAATATCGGAATAATGGCACAATAATAAAAATCGAATAGTGTAAACAAGTAAGTAAAATCAAATTTAAAAAATATAAATGCACGAATATATAATTTCTAAGTCGCACGGTGCTATAGAGGGTTAAACCCTAACTTATTAAAATGTATCTATATTTTAAAAAATGAATTTCGTTTAGTTATCACTGTACTGTATTACTGTAGCGACGCCACGATCCTTCCATAGCAATTATTAGTTAAAAAATTGTCAAATAAAAGTGAAAAACTGTAATCAATCGTAACTTTTCTCCAATAAGCAGACAAAATTCGGCCTATAGAGGGTTAATAGAACAGTCACCGCCGATCCATAGCAACCAGTGTCGAGAACGTTCTCCGTACGAGACTAAACACCAACACGTTTCGATAATCGTTTTCAACCCGACATCCTCTACCCGATAGAACGTTCGTATTCTCCGTGGAAGCAGTCAAAGGGCACCGCTTCCTCTCCACCGATCCATCATGGCCAGTTAAAAATTTATTGACACGAAAACAGTGGCTACTGGTATTCCGCTATCCGATCCCGTATTTCGAGAATCGTTTCGTAACCGAAGCCCGATGCTCTTTGCTCGGCAATGCCGCCGCAAAGCACGCCGTCTGCATATCAAGACGCCCCCGTAGCGCCGTGCCTTCTCTCTCCTCGTGGACACGTACGTCGCTCATTGTCAGTCTGTTACCTTTTTGTACTTATTTAATACCGTCCTCTGGCATTTTCCACGTACAGTGAATGCGTAAACGCGCCCAGGAGCCGGCTGGTTGAGGGGTGCGCGGTCGATCGCGTAAAATGGAATGGAGAAATTGCATGCGATGGGTCGATTTTAATTGCGTTCGGCTCTCCAAGCTATTGCTTTCGGGAAAGTAGTCTAATCTGATTGTTGAGGTGAGAATGATCGACGATGAATTATAGGCAACGAGGTTTGTGCGAGATAATTCGCGTAACCGTGTAAGGGTGCGTTATTTGAAAATGGTTCCTGCGAGCTGAGGGTGTTTCGCTGAGAATGAAATATTGGCACGTGAAATTTGGTTTCTTTGCTTTTGTGCTTATTTCTACCGTGGAAATATTAGAGGTATTTTTAGAGATACGTAATTCAAGGGAAATAAATATTGGTTCGGGCTGTTAAGGGAAAATTAAGAAAAATTCTGTGAAATGCAACACAGTAAATTTTGTAAATTTAGAATGTTTCTATGAGAAACTACGAGTCGTTCGTTTTGATAACATTGGTAGTTATAGTGCTGAGATATTAGGTTTCATTTATGGCAATAAATTTTGTGCTATCAACACTAGAACTACCGGCGATTAAAGCATACTTATTTCTACCGAAAGAATCGTAATGGAAGGTATATAAAAAAATACGCAATGCAAGGTAAACAAAGCTTCGTCTACATTTTTAACAGAAAATCGCGGAAAATTGCCTCTGAGATTCCATGGTCAGTTTATAAAATTTCTATAAAAAATTATGAATCGGTTCACAATTTGAATCATTTTTACCACTTTGGTAGTTCTAGTGTTAAAAAAAGCTAACCTTAAAGTAATTATTTTCGTTCACGTTTCTGTCGATTACAAATGCTGTAGCGATCTCCATTCAATTTTTGTAATTAACTGTGGTTTATTCCATAATTTTTTTTTTAACATCAACTATAAATCGTTGCTATAGTCACGAATTACTCAACAACGCTATTGATGCAAATTACTCGTAACTTGCCGGAAGACCCGTGAGAATCGACATGCAGCCATAAATTCGTTAATGCTACCGAGAACGGTTTAGTAAAGCTCATCGATGGTACGCAACGATGAATTAGCGCGCTAAATAATACATAAATTATCGTGCTCGAGGACGAAGATTTCGATTATACAGCGGTGGTCGAAAGGCACGCCGACTCGGTTAAGAGCCAAATAAGGGTGTCGAGCACTCGCATTACTGGCTTCTTTATTATTCATATGCGAGAGTAAGGCGCGTGTAATGCTCGCAATGTCCGCGCACGAGACATTTAATTTCGCCGCGTGCACGCGCGACGAAGGGAAATCAACGGTCACGCTGCCACCCTTTTGCCAGGGGGTGGTTTTGGACCACGCGTGCGTCGTTTCGCGTGCAATTGTACGAACCACCGATGCGTTCACGCTCGTGCGATTAACCATCTGCGAAATTGTGGTTTGATAAATTTTGTTTTTATTTTTCTGATCCTTTTAAAGCTTTGTTTATGGAGAGAAAAAAATCTTCTCAGTTTCTCAACTTAATTCAAAAGCTGGGAATTAAGAGTTGCTACGAATAGTCCGATCGATACCAGAACACTGGTTTGATGAGAAAATATAATGATACAGTGCTAAGGAAGAATTAATAATAGGAATTAAAGAATATGGATACCTAGGTGTGTAATTTACAAATTACTAGATTTTATGCAAGATTAAAAATATTCGAAGCAAATTATTTTATTTTACTGTTCTATGTATATTGGATGGTTCACTTAAGATGAATATTTTAATCATTTTTGCTGCTATTGAGAGGGAGAAAAAAATTACTAAGAGAATTTTATATGATTTCTAAATGTACATCTGAAGATAAAAAAATAATTCCTGAAGATCATTTTGAATGCTATTTCAAAGTTACCGTTACTTTTTTTAATATATTAACATCTGTTAGATGTTCAACTTGATTCTGCTACGATCTTAAAAATTATTTAGATTCGGTGATAAATCTCTTGCTTTTTAAATAAGTATCTCAAGTGCGAGAATAACAAATCTTCAACTCAACGAGAAATTATGCATATCAATAACAACTTTCTGATATTTTTTACAAAATAAAAAATATTTACAAGGTAAGAAAACACGATTGAATCGAAAATGATTCCAGAACCGTCGCAAAATTAAATGAGACACCCTGTATGTCTGACTGATCATTTTTATACGCTATTCAAATAATCGTGTCACTTCAATTATTTAATGAATAATATTTTATATTATCCCAATGTTCGAGTTAAACTTAACTTACAATTTATTGATTAGTTAATTCATCATTTTATAACAATTGTTAAATTATATTATCGGTGGCTGATATAAGTAGAAGCTGAATTTCGTTTCGTTCGAGATCTCTTGTCTGTAAGAATTTCGTGGTGCCACGCTAAGATGGGTGTGACCGTAGTCCGCGATCGTATCGCGCGGGTTTGTTTAAATAATCGGACGTTTCGGGACCGTGTCTGGTATCTTCGTGTCGGCATCTGGCTAGCCAATATGTATGATAATTTCGACATGCCTACACCTCATAATGGATCCTGAGTATGTGCGAGCTCAAGGATATGAATACAGGAGTATCCAAGGTCGTGTATACTGGACTTCATAAATGGTCCAAGTGAAATATGGAAATTGGTGAACACGGTTTTTGTTCGATTTACCATCATACGATCACGGTACCTTCTGCCGACAATATTGTTATTTAAGGACAGCTATATCAATTTATGAACTTAATTACTGTACTTATTTTACTACTCTACAAATTTTTATGTCTTAGGTAATTTTGTAAATTTTTTAGCTCGTAGAAATGTAATGAAAAAAAAAAAAAATTCCTAGTGACATCCCCTAGGGGAATAATGAAATATGTTGGTAAAGTAGAAATTGGAAATTGTCCCTAGATTATTCCTACGTTGGTAGCTACTCAAACGCGTTACCTACGGTAGGTTACAGTTACACGAGAAAGGTTTCTGTCCGTACTTCTGTAGAGAGATACCTTCCGCGGATTAAATAGGATTTGATGATTTTCATATTTACAATAATTTTCTATATTATTTAATGATAGTAACAGAGGTACCAAAACAGTTTGAATGATCGACAGTTTTTTTTCAAATTAAATATTCTTATAATATATAATATATAATATATGATTATAATATAATTAAATATTCTACTTTAACTGCTCCGTTTAATTTTATATTAATGGATGAGGTGTGAAGTAATACTTTATACAAAAACATAAAATGAATATTATGAATGAAGTAACTGCAATATAAAAAAAATTACTTATAAAAAAATTTGTAAAGCTAGATGCTTTACACTTTCTTTAAATTTCTATTGAAAATGAAGCGTTGAAATGTAATTTTAAGGGAAGGAGAACAATTAAGAGATAAATCAAGCGTTTGAGTGAAATATGTATGTATATATATCTCGTGAAAAAGCTTTGACAACATTTTATTGTTAACCGCAGAAAAAGCCATATACACTTTCACACGAAATCGATCATAGTTTGTAATAATATCGAAAATTTATAATAATTGAATGTTGTACATAAATATAAAGACGACGATGTTGCACGTTCTCGTGTGTGCCAAAACTGTACAAAAATTATCTCGAACATCTTTCGCAACGCTCGTTGAACAACTTATTACTCGGTGATTGTGGCATTTTTATATCATTATTATTTTTTCGTTCCTCTCTTCTCTCTACATCCATTCGTCTTACTCTTCGTCTTGTATCTTTTTTTCACTTTTTTTTTCTCTTTTTTTTCTTTTTTCTTTTTAATTTTCTTCTTCGTTCGTTTGTCTCTCGGTTTCTCTCCTCTTTATTAGTAAAACGACACGCTAATTGCATTTCTGAGGTGCGCTTACAAGTTCGCAGAGCTTTTCTTTGACTTCACATGAGATGCGATATATTTAAAATCGATAATCAAATACACGGCCGGAGCGGGTGGAAGGAACGATTTTTGGTGTTTTTTTGCGCTTCTATAAATCTATCTATCCTATGTACTTCTTTTAGCCGCGACGGTCAAGTGCCATATATATATTTATTTATTTATATATTTATTTATATAATTTTTTTGTTCTTTTTTTTTTTTTGGTATTTTAATCGGTACTTCGAACGCAGCACGCACAATTGGTTATTTTTATTTTTTTTCTTCTTCTTCTTCTCTTTACATCGCGAATTATTACTGATTAACAACAGCGATTACATATTTAGACGTGGCGTGCTCCATTTTAAATCTCTATTTTTTTCTTTTATTATTTAATGTTTATATATGTATTTATATAATATACCTCTTCTCTAGAATTCCTTTGCGGTGATGTCGTTAATGCGATAATCGTTTTCGTTATCGTTTCCCCCAACATTTTCTTTCGTATATTGCTCTCTATCCGTTATCGCGAAATCATTCCGTTATTATTCGACTCTCTTCTCTTCATCCATCTGTTCTCTCCTTCTTCCCTTTGTTTCTTTATTATTATTATTTATTATTCCCTAAACCGATTCGTTCGACATTATCGACATGTCAATTATGCATTTACCATGTTAATACTTATTAAATATTCTTTTAATTATTGTAGATCACAGACAACTTGTTCTTAATCCATAAAAACAATTCAATTATTATTTCTTTCCATAGGTTATCAGTGTAGTCGTGTACATCGTGTACGTGTACGTGTACACATGTTCGTTCGGTGAAAGGATGTAACAAACTATGCATGTGTGTACCTGTGTGTGTATGTGTGTATCGTTTCGATTTCTTCTTTCTTTTTCTTCTTTTTTTTTTTTTTTTTTCTTTTTGTTTGTACGTGGAACAGATCGCAAAATTGTAAAACGAAGGGAGACCGCGTCGAATGAGAATCACGCGTGAGATCGTCTCAGACAATTCGATGCTATGTAGA
>SMSQ01024575.1:0-12369 GCA_019453375.1 Ctenoplectra terminalis | reverse complement strand
TTTTTTTTTTTTTTTTTTTTTTTTTTTTTTTTTTTTTTCTTTTTGTTTGTACGTGGAACAGATCGCAAAATTGTAAAACGAAGGGAGACCGCGTCGAATGAGAATCACGCGTGAGATCGTCTCAGACAATTCGATGCTATGTAGAACACGTTAAAATCATCCCCTGACACAGATATTTCAACTGTTTCTCGGGTCAAGCACCATAGTAATTGCTTCTCGTGCTCTCTGGCGAAAAGGAAGAAAGTTTACGTTGATCAAAAACGCTTCGGTACGTGTGGAATCGATAACTGTTTCCCTCTATGACTACATTTTCTTGGGGATCGATTAACAAATTGCTCAATTTGTCGCAGTTTCGAGCCTTCGAACGTTGAAAATCAATTTCGAGAGAAACACGGTGTCTAGGGTGTAACTGTTTGATCGATACTCTGTTCAACAATGATACCTCGCAACGTGAAATAGAAAAACATAACAATTTACATTAGCTAAACATGAATTTCTGTATCATTTCACTAGCTCTATAAAAAATTTACCTAACCCTTCTCTCTCCCAAATCTTATATTTATATTCGATCCTTACTAATATTCTTTAACAACAATCGTTATCGCTTCTCGCAACAATCCTTCTAAATTAACCCACTAATTTTTAAAATGCTAACAATCATCTTCGAAACCTTTTTAATAATTATATCCCAAAGAATACTAAAGAAAAGAAAAAGAAAAAAAAAAGAAAGATATAGCAATGACGAGAGAACAAACAGAATTACGTACAACGTTTCAAAGTTATTCGATACAATACGAAGCCTAGAAAATATTACAACGCGAGGGCTTTCAACCAACCCGAAATTCTACTATTCGTGAAATTAATTCAGCATCAATTTTTGCCATCGATCTCAGGGGCGAAGGTTCGCCTGTCCTGCGCCACTCGTATCGATTCACGCGCAGCAACGAGGCCGCGAAAAAACCGCTGTTACTTGTTTCACCCTCTGCGCAAGTGGCACCCTGTGTTCCTTTACGTAATCGCGGGGGTGAGTTTTCTTTGAGCTCACTGCGACAGACAGCGTGCGAAATTTATATTTTTAGAAAACGTGTGCAACGTCTGACAGCGCTGTATCCGTTATTCAACCGAGGTACGAGGGGGAACCTGTAACTTTCTGTTCCTTTCTATCGACAAATCTTTGGCCCGATCCACCCCCTGAAAAATTGCATTCTTCCACGACACGAAGATAAATCGCGATGCAACACAATGTGCTTCAGATGGGACTGATTCGTGCTATACGTCGAACAATTGATAAAGAACTGATATCGGTTTCATACAATTCAATGTTTTTTTCAATGCGCTTGCACTATCCGAGCAGCGTCGACTTAAACGTCGATACTGTAAGGGATGTTATTTGTCAATGTACCGGAACATAACAGTATTCGAAGAGCTCGAGCGAAATATTTGGATTCGTTACATTTCAGACGCGTCATTTTATAACTGAATATTGAAATTTTCATTGACGAACACCGTCGATCGTTTGGACGTTTAACATTTGCTATGCGGTCTTCTCTTCACGCGATTGCTTATTGTATCTAATTATAATTATTTAAAGCTTCCGTAACAATTACTCCGAATTTTTATCGCTGTTGTACGACAAATTCGCTTCAAAAGTGATGTTCGTGTTTTATAATACGCTGTATAACCGAGTAATTGAATAGCAAGTACGGACCGCAGGAAACTAAGTAGTACAAGCCGAGCATGGTCAGACAAATCAATAGCACGAGTCAGCCTTCGCTCCGACAAACTTGTAACAATCGCTAAACATTCAGCTCCAACGTTCTGTTCGTCGTTTCTGGCACATTCGAGTGATCTGTATCATTTATTTATTTACTTATTTTTTTCTTTTTTTTTCGATACGCTCGCTCGAAAAACACGGAAATCGAATAGTCGATGAAGGGTGGCACACCCCCGAAGCGGAAATTTTAAGTTCACCGGTTAATCCGATGAATCACGTCGAATATACCTGAAGAGAAGCGTGTGTCACGGTCGCAGTGAAACGTGTGTGTACATGTAAATGTGTGTACGTGTCTGTATTTGAGACGGTGTATCGATACAGTGTGGTTCTCGGCTCTACGATGCACGTGGAGTGGCGTTTCTCGGATGCGCGTCATGATCACACAGCAAGCAGATTAACTTAGTAATACTTGTTAACTGGTAACGGTACTCTTAATTCATTAATTTACTCGTTAAGCTTTAGTCCACTTGAGTAACGCGACCGTTTTCGCGCGAAGTTCAGTTTCTCTCCTCTTCAGCGTCTTTCGTCGATCGCGACGACGGATCCTCGTTTACTTTTTCTCTTCGTTCTTGCTCGTTTATCTTGGCCGAGTGAGCCAGAGTTCAGCCAGTTGTGCAAAAAGGACCATTGTATGTGTTTGTGTGTGTGTGTGTGTGTGTCTTCTTCGGCGTGTGCTATCGGAAAAATGGGCAGGAATGCTTTTCGGTCGACTTCTATCACGACGATGAGGAGCGGATCGCGTGCCTGTTTATTACATATATTTTTCTCTCTCTCTCTCTCATTCTCTCTCTCGGCGATCGAATTCGACTGGAACGTTCAACCCTCAGGAAACAACTCGCCCCGTATATTTTGTGTTCAACAGCAGGCATCGATGAGAATAGTTGCGCAAAATTGTACGAAGAAAGATCGTCTGACTGTGTTAGGGTGTCGACACCATAGAGGGTGTTTCCGAAAAGTTTTAAGAACAGGGTACTCTCTCCACGCGATCTCGATACAACGATCCAAAAAAATCGATCCGTTTTTACAAGCTTTCCAATATCGAGCCACGAATCGCGTTTCTCGATGCGTTCGAGGAACGATTCGAACGTTTATACGGTTTTTATGATTGCAGAACGTTTCTTGAGAGTCGTTGGGAACGTTCTTCGGGAACTTGTTCAACCATCGTGAAGAGAGGTTGTAATTCAGAAACGGAATGGTTTCCAAGTCGATGTCTCATTTGCATCGATCTCTCTTTCCTTCTCTTTCTCTCTCCTTCTTTCTTTCTCTCTCTCTCTCTCTCTCTCTCTTTCGCGGCATCGAGTAGCTCAGAGAATTTATCCAACAAGTTCCTCAGCGATGTTTCGGAAGTACCCTTTACGATACGTCGAGACCCCAGAGGCGCCAGAATATCGGCAACGAATCCAAATGTAATGCTTCCTCGCTGGATCCTCGCCAAGCGGCTGATCTCGTTCGATCCCAGTGCCGGTCGCGATCGACCGGTCTAAAAAACACGAGCCGCCGACGGATTAATCGATCAGCGTAGCTGAAAGGTCGCGCTCTTGCACGCGCTCGCGACCACGGGCGGTTGTCGAGTAGAAAAAAGTCTGTCACAAAATATCGTTATATCTCTATTGGATAATAATTAGCGCGTACACAGTGTGTGGGACAGTATTATGCGATAGCTTTGAGGCGTATATTAAAACACTCTCTGTTTATCGTGAACGACACTCTGGATCACCCTAAATCATTGGTTTTCCTTTGTTTCTTCGCTTCGAGGAGAGAACACCGACGAATTTTTTTTTTTTTTTTTTAATATATATATATATTATTATTATTATTATTTATTTATTTATTTTTTTAATAATTGGACGCAAATCGACGCCCGTTCCTTTCGAAACTCTTACGTTGAGCATCGTGCACCACTGGTTCACACCGTGGAAATACCTGAAGCTACGTCGCCATTGCGGTTTTCTATTGTTTTAATTCTCGTTCGCCATCTTTGGTTTGTCGGTGAGAGAATATTGGCTATATTCGCGGTCGATAACTCGAACAAGCTACGTCGAAGAAATTATTTTCCTCTGTTTCTCTCTCTTCTTTTATATTTTCGTTCTTGGGTTTCCGCTTAGTGCGGTTTCCAGGAGATGTTGTTCAGACCTTGAAAGTGCCGCTTCAGACTGCTGCCGTCGGCCCAGGAGGAGTTGAGATACTCGTCGTCATCGTCTTGCTCAAGTTTCTGAAACAGGCGTATCGGCGTTGGTCAACACTGTCGTGGTAATTTTTCATCGTGCAAGCGGATTTTTATTTTTTCTATTTTTTTTATTATTATTTTTTTTTTTTGTTGTGTCAGAAGCAAGAGTGTCAAGCGTTTGTCGATGTCTCATTGACGAGTAGCGAATTAGTTGATCGTAAGTTGGGTTACCTTTGGAAGAAAAGAGGGCCAGAGCGTTGGTGGAAGATTTAAATCTGTTGATTAATTCACTCTTCTCAGGCACACTGTTTCACTGCTCTTCTTTANAACACTGTCGTGGTAATTTTTCATCGTGCAAGCGGATTTTTATTTTTTTTTATTTTTTTTATTATTATTTTTTTTTTTGTTGTGTCAGAAGCGNGTCGTGGTAATTTTTCATCGTGCAAGCGGATTTTTATTTTTTCTATTTTTTTTATTATTATTATTTTTTTTTGTTGTGTCAGAAGCAAGAGTGTCAAGCGTTTGTCGATGTCTCATTGACGAGTAGCGAATTAGTTGATCGTAAGTTGGGTTACCTTTGGAAGAAAAGAGGGCCAGAGCGTTGGTGGAAGATTTAAATCTGTTGATTAATTCACTCTTCTCAGGCACACTGTTTCACTGCTCTTCTTTACAGATTCGTACACTCATTTATTCTTCTCAGGCACACTGTTTCGCTGCTCTTCTTTTCAGATTCGTACACTCATTTATTCTTCTCAGGCACACTGTTTCGCTGCTCTTCTTTTCAGATTCGTACACCGATTCGTTCGCAGGCATAATGTTTCTCTGCTCTTCAGATTCGTACACTCACTCATTCTTCTCAATCACACAATCAATATGCACACTTTAGTTGAAATTTTACTCTTCAAAGGTTAAAGATTTTTAAACGGAACCAAGGAATAACACGGTGCTTTTTCTGTATACTGTTTTTATATAGATACATTCGAATACTAATTTATTATTTAAATAAGAACGTTGCTAGTCATACGTTTAATACATCGTGAGGGTTATTAACGCGAATGAAAATGAGCGCTTCGAAAGAGCATCCGAGGCACACGATGTTACATGAATTTAGAAAAGGTAGTAACATGGTTACGGTGACGAATAATATTTGTAATATGTGTGATAGCGAGGCCATAAAACTTGGATAATGTCGATGATTAAAAAAAATTCAGAACGGTAATTTTTATTGGTATACTGAATCTTGCACTGAAAGTCTATTTGGTTTAGAAGCTGTTACATTCAGGAATGCATAGGAATATTTTTGGAATCCAAATCTAACGATTTTTGCAATATAGAATTTTTTTTTAAGGAGATTCTTGAAGACTTTCGCAAAATGGAACATTAACCCTTTGACTACTGTGGGCGCTTAGAAATTTTGCGCTTGTGACACTGTGAGCGCCTAAAGACGCTTAGAAATTTTGCGCTTGTGACACTGTGGGCGCTTAAAGGCGCTTAGAAATTTTGCGCTTGTGACACTGTGGGCGCCAAAAGTCGCCCGACGTAGGTTGGCCTTCTGACACGAAGGGCGCTTATAGACGCCCTGAAAATTTAAGCTTAACGTTAACGTTAAATTTTTAATATGTATAGTAACAATTCGGTGCAGAATACAAAGAAATAAATAATATTGTTTCAATGTATTGAAACTCAGTTTTCTGATCATTGAAATATATTTTCCCAAAAACATACCCCTAACAAAAAATTTCGCCGTCCTCAGCGTACGTCCTAACTGAATTCCTACCGTATAGCCGGTGAGTCTCAAAATCTGCCGTAGTCAAAGGGTTAATACACTAGTGTCCTTGATTGATTAAAAAATTGTGTGATAGTAAGTAGTGATATTAATAAAAAAGATCGTGTTTGTTGTCGTTTATGTAATATGAAAATATAAAAATAAAAAACAATTTTTTGGAATCGTTCTATTCGTTTAATGACACCATTTACTAATGAGGCTCCTATAATTTTAGTTCCTCGCTTGCATGCCACGAAATAATTTTATCATCAAATTCAATGACGTCCCTAGAGACCCTTAAAGACCTTTAGTGCCTCTAGGAAGCTCATCGACGACGACGATCGAGAGATAATCCAAGTTTGCCTATAGTCTTAAACAGTTAGGCAAATGAATGCTCGCGTAATCTGACCTCAAAGACCAGGGAACGGACCAAGGAAACTTAACATGGTTCGTGAAGTGCGGTATAAAATTCGTTTTCGATGTATAATATCGTTCTTCTCTTGATTTTATTCGGGTCACGTTGATTGAACTTTAATACCTCTTTATCCTTAATTTTCCAGTATTATGAAATTAAAATAAAAAATGAAATTCACAGAATAGTGGTTCTGTGAATATTAAAAAGAAAAAGGTTGTTGGGTGTAATAAATCTGATTCATGTTTACTAAATGGTCACTGTTTCATCTTTAACATGTACCGAAGTATAACACGAAATGAAATTTTATTCGCAATATCTACCTAAAGCATCGTAGTACATTATTAACAAGAACGCAGGAATGGAAATGATTGTAAACGTGTACGTGGCTTTACTTGTCGAATGAGCATCCCTAAACATCAACCCCTAACTTTTGTATTTTTTATCGTAATGGAGACAGTGTTCATTTAAAAATTCTTCTTTGAAATAAGAATTCGTTAAAAGTGATATGCTTTGGAAAATTTTAATTTTCTATTCAAACCTTTTAGCCATTTAATATCACCTGCATTAATTAATTAAACCCTTTATTAACAAATTAAATAATGTACTTCGTAAAAATCTAATCACGTTCCTCTTTAAACGTTTCAAACACTTAATACAACCTGCATTATCTAATTAAACCTTTCATTAATAAAAAGAAACATAATATGCTTTATAAAATTCTAATCTTTTTCCTCTTCAAACCTTTCAAACACTTAATACAATCTACATTAACTGGTTAATCCTTTTATTAACAAACTAAATAACGTGCTTTATCAAATTTTAACGACCTTTACCAAAGAGAAAGAAAAAAAAACATAAATAACATGCTTTACAAAATCCCAACCTCCTTTCTCCTAAAATCTCGTAAACACCTAATCTACGCCAGCGAGTTAAACCTTTAATTAACAAAACACCTACTACCAATCAAGAACCAAATTAACAACGAATCCCCAATTTGGCTGGCCTTAAACGTTGCATATCGCCGCGGTAAATAACACCGGCAGTTTGCGCGAAATGAAATCAACAAAGACAAACGCAGCGAGCGGAGATCAAAACGGTCGCGTGAACGCAAAACGATTAACCGTTTCGAACGAAGGGGCGACAGCGGGTCCCTTAATGTTTATTGGGCGCATGCTCTACTTGCTGCTCGCATCGAAAGCAGTCCAACGCAAAGCGATGCCGTATTATTGATCAAAATGTGTACACGTTGTCCAACGTCGAAAATCTTCGAAATGGTACGCGCTATCGATTATCGAAATGGACGCACGATTTTTCTATTTTTTTTTTTTTTTTACACCAACATTTTTTATACGTTTTATACGTTGCATCGTGTCCCGAGACGGTATTAGGTAATCGATGAATTGAAAGATAACGTTGAAAGAAACATGTGTAAATATGAAACGGGATAATAGTGTGTTAATGTAAGGCGGTGTACGAGCAGGATGCCAAAGCCGAGGCCACTCTAACGCTGAACGAGAACAGCGGTATCGATCGTGTAACGCTAACGAGCAATTTCATGTATTGAAATCAGTATTTTATTGATCATGGATAGTGGGAATATATATGTAGTTGGCGAAGCAACGGAAAGTGAAATGTGCTTGCGTAGTGATTCATTTTTAGCGAGTCGATGAAAGCTTTAAAGATGGAATTTTGTTGATGATTTATTTGAAAGCAATTATTGATCGGTCGATGGTTAGAGATAGTAAAACTCAATTCTTATTTCTTACTATTTAATCTGATAATTATATTGTGCTTTTATAAGCGAATTTATACTTGTTGAAATATAGTAAAGAAGGATGACCTCGGTAGAGAATTATTTCACGTTTCGGGTATTATAAAAAAAAATTCTACGATTTAAACAGATTTTATAGTTTTTTATATTGTCTACCTTTGGTGTAATTTTATACCTTTAAATTTTTTATAAATAAAAATATGCAGTGCATCGATAATAATATTCTAGTATTTTAGAAATTAATTTACATTTGGTTAAATTTCATGGAATCCAGAAGAAAAAGAAAATTGTAAAAAATAGGGGTGGTAGTTTCGTGAAAGTCAAGTTTTCTAATTAAGCATTTAGTAGATTTATTTACCATTTTGAATAAAATTGTTTCACCTGTCAGGTATTATAAAAAAAATATTCGATGATTTAAACAGATTGTATAGTTTTTTATATTGTGTATCTTCGGTGCAATTTTATACCGCTAAATTTCCTATAAATAAAAATATGCAGTGCATCGATAATAATATTTTACTATTTTAGAAATTAATTTACATTAGGTTAAATTTCATGGAATCCAGAAGAAAAAGAAAATTGTAAAAAATAGGGGTGGTAGTTTCGTGAAAGTCGAGTATTCTAATTAAGCATTTAGTAGATTTATTTACGATTTTTAATAAAATTATTTCACCTTTCAGGTATTACAAAAAAAAAATTCTACGATTTAAACAGATTTTATAGTTTTTTATATTTTGTACCTTTGGTGCAATTTTATACCTTTAAATTTTTTATAAATGAAAATATGCAGTGCATCGATAATAATTTCTACTATTTTAGAAATTAATTTACATTTGGTTATATTTCATAGAATCCAGAAAGAAAATTATAAAAGATACGGGTGGTAGTTTAGCATTTAATAGATTTATTTACGACTTTTAATAAACGTTGATGAAAGAGTACGAATGTTACAACTTCTTCGGGCTCAAGGAGTAGACGATCAGGAATATTTAGCACGTTCGAGGAAAGAAAGCTGCAGGGTTCACACCGGGAAGGGATAAGAGCAGGTTGAAAGTGGAAACGGGGTGAGAGACTCGGGCGGAGGTGGTTAGGTCAGAATCGATGCTTGCGTCCTTGCCTGGCCTCGCAAGTGGTCTCACTCACGCACCCCGTATAAAGGTTAATTCACAACTAACTAAACAGGCGTTCCATTATTAATTCTACATCAATTCTCTATAATCCGCCGAGAAGCTTGAATCGAAAGAAATTTTTTTCATTCGCTATAATCGATTCCAAATCTTCTAATTTCCATTTCTTAATCCCTTTTTTAACAAATTTAGAAAAAAACGCTAAGAAACTTTAAGAAACGTTAATTTTTTTTTTATATAGTATGATTTAATTTAAGGAATTTTTATATAAGAAGCATTTTTCCTAAATTCGTGAACCTGAGATGTACAATTTCGACGCTGAAACAATTTATTTAATCAGAAGTGTTCTATTAATTGTTGTTCTCCGTTTCGTCTGGAATAGGAACGAAACGTTCATGCCAATATATCATGCATCTGAAACAGCTCTGGATACGACGTCTGATCTTAAACAAACACGTGAATGTGCACCTAGAAACAGGCACTGGCCCAGCACAATATTATCGTTTACTGGTACTCCATCGTATTCCTGGTTGTCGCAAACGTTAAACAAACCGATGTGTGGATTCGGGTAATTTCGGATACTGTACGAGCTAGATATTCGTACAATCAATTACAAAGACTTAATACTGTGCACTAGTCGATGGAAAATATAAAATACTGTGAAAATCGTTAGATAGAATGATCTGTCCGACAAAATATAAAAATAAAAAATCTCACTGTAATTACCTAAGAAGCTAGTTAACCCTCTGTAGCCCGTATTTTGTCTGCTTATCAGAGAAAGAATTACGATTTCTTACAGTTTTTCACTTAGATTTGAAAATTTTTAAACTAATAATCGCTATTCATGGATCACGGTGTCGCTCAAATTTAATAGAACAGCGATAACTAGATAAAACAAATTTTTTAAAATATAAATACATCACTTTGTAACTTTTAAGCCACACAAAGTCATAGAGGGTTAATATAATTTCTGTAGTAAAAAATGTTTTATTCAAAACCGAATTAACTGGTTCCATTTAATGATCGAAATAATTTATTTTATCTTATTTAACACCGAATTCATTGATTTCATTTTATTTGATACCGAACATTGGGTTCGTTAGCTATAATAACAATTTTAGAATTTTTTGCCAATTATTTTTAACAAATTCTAGCCTCTTCGAATCCTTTGAAAGAAGAAATCTGCCTGGAATTAATTCCGGTATCAGAGACGCAACTAATTACGCTGCGCTTCGAATTCTGATGTACGCGACTCCTAAGAGAAATTGATTACATCGTGGCAAGTAAATTGATCGTCGTGGGATACCGAAAAGCCGATGGGAATTTCCCATTAAAGCAATTCGAATCTTTGACGAGCAGATGGATCGGTCGAGCGTTACCGACTGACCTCTTTAGATGATTCGTTCAAGGAGATTCAGACTATTTTACGTGCCTGTTAAACTAGCCAACGATCTTGTCAGTTCGCGGATAGTATCGGCCCATTAAAAGAACTGGAAATAGAGAAATTTTTAGTGAATTTAGGTAACAGATCGGTTCCAAATTTATTTCTACGTTAAGAAGAAATTTGGAACTTCAAAGGACGAGAAACTAAGTGCTTCTCTTAGAGAGCAGGCAGTAATTTAGCTTGCTTTGAAATTTTCACGTAGCTTTAATATTTTAGGACACTTCCAAGTTTTCGGTAGTTTCTTCTGAAAGTTAATTATTTAAATTACGATAGGAAAATCGATACGTGGATATATATTTGGTTGTCTCAAAAAATTATGGAAATAGATTGAACGTAATACTTCTTTGATTAAAATTTCAATTAAAATAAAATTTTAAAGATAAAAATTTCAATTTGTCGTTCCCCGACATTACTTTTTATTACAAATTATTAAGACGTTCATTTATTTTTAATCATCGATATATCGACCGTTGCTTTCCATGATCTTTTCTCATCTAATTTGATTTTTTATTTTTCAGACAAATGTTGCATGTTTTTAATTTTTCCCAACGTCGTATTTACCGTGTGTGATGCAGCGTTTAAAAAAGTAAAAATAAAAATTGGAAACTCGTACCATGTTCGCCACAACCAATTATTACTTATTCCATTTATTACATTTTTTAATCGACAATAAAAATTCTACGATAGTGGGTACTTAAAATAAGCATGGAAGAAGATTTTTAGGTAAAAACATCCGAAATTTTTTGAAGAAGAAATCAAACCACTTGATAGATAAGAAAAAATCGTAGAAAATAATGGTCAATACAGTCGTGACTAAAAATTAATGCAAATATTAATATGTTACAGTGAAAATTAGCGCGAAGCAACGACATTATTTATGAGATGATCTCGTAGAATTTATAGATCGAATCGTATAATTACAGAATAAAGACGACAGAGAATGGTAGAGATTTTTACAGGTGGTGTTCAATTTAACGATTTAAATTCAATTGTTCGCACAGTTTGCGCGACAAGTCGTTTAACCGTGAGACACCCTTAAGGAAAAGAACTGCTCTGAAAGCTTCAGCAGCAGTTTTTGGCAAGCCGACAACGCTATTATCTTTTCCTGCTTTGTTCGATGAGCTCGTTTCACCACGGCTCCATTTTTCTCAATAAAACTGGAGAGCTAACAACGAATCCGTAAGGCGGATCCTTTTTATTCTATTCTCTATCCTCAAAAGCGCAATCGCGATTGTAAGCTCGATACAATCTACTTTCTTGCACGTAAAAATTAATACAATAGTTCTATGTTCTAGACGAGAGAGAACTTTAATTGGTAATTCTTTAGTTTTTTTTTTTTAATTTGTTATACAGCGCTGAATATTTAAATTTTCATTTTTAATATAATTTTTTTCTTTTTATGTGTAATAATAAATTTAATTTCAAAATTATATGCATCGGTATTCTAGATTTTCAGTTTAATTCCATGATCAGACAAATGCTCACGTTCATTCATACATTGTGCCAGTGTACGATACGACGGGGAAATATGAAAGGGAATACCTAAATACCACGCGAAAATACAGGGTCTTTCAAAAGAGAGGTTAAATTTCAAAGATATTACAAAAGAAATCGATTAAAACAGTAAATTAAATTTTAAGTTGTTATTTATTTTAAAACAAGATAATTTTAATGTCTCGTAAAATATAAAAATATTTGGTTTAAATTTGAATCAGAGAACTTTGTTTTTCACAGGTTAAATTCGAAAGATATTACAAAAAAAATCGATTAAAAGAGTGAATGAGAATTTACGTTGTTATTTATTAAAAAAAAAGGTAATTTTAGAGTCACGTAAAATATATAAACACTCGGTTTAAATTTGTGTCAGTGAACTTTGTTTTTCACAGGTTAAATTCGAAAGATATTA
>SMSQ01024555.1:24553-64544 GCA_019453375.1 Ctenoplectra terminalis | reverse complement strand
ATATTAATAACGATTACACCAAGGCTATTCTATCTTATTCATTCTACGTGTCTTTATATGAAAGCTACATCTGTATTTATGCATTGTGCAATGTTTATTTCAATTTTTATCTTAATCCTCTATGAGCCAAATTTTATCTGCTTATTAGAGAAAAAAGTACGATTGATTACAGTTTTTTAGTTTAATTCGAAAATGTTTTAACTAATAATTACTGTAGATGGATCGTGGTGCCACTACAGTAATACAGTAATCAAATTTAATAGTCCAGTGATAAGTAAAGAAAATTAATTTTTTTAAATATAGATACATCAGTTTGTAACTTTTAAGTCACACGAGCCCATAGAGGTTTAAAGGGAATTTTGAAAAACAATGTACAGTACCGGACAAATGAATTCGGACACTGACGTTTTTCTGTTTGTTTGTTGTATTGGTAACGTCACGTACTTATGTCACTCGCATATTTCTTTACCATTTTAAAATATATATTTTATATTGAAATTTGTTATATTTAATGCTCTACAAGCATTTTAATTGAGTTAATGTTAATACACTGAATCATTTAAGTATATTCAGAAACATCACTTATCCGAATACATTTGTCCGGTACTGTATATTATTTCGCCACATTTCTTCGCTTTCTGTTTTATGGAGTTAATCGATTTGGCAAGTGAGCGGGTCATATATTAATCCTTATTTCTGTAGTTTGACATTTAACGTAGACTTTTCCAAATAGTTCCATCAGATTATAGCTAGTCAGTAGACGCTGATTTGTCAGCAGCTATTGGTGGACTTTCTCACTATAATAGATTTTAATGGGGACATAAATGTTTTGTCGAGTGGCTACATTTTGTGTGTCAAGTGAAATGGCAGCAATAGAGCGCGTGATATGGCGCATGGTATGGTCGGCTGTCTGTACCGCGGACTAGCAAAGCGCGCGGTCGATTAACTGAAACGGGAGTACCCTAATCATTATCCAGCTTCTTGTGACGCTAATTTTTATGTCTCCATCTTGCTCGAAGGCTCATTTTTCAAGTAGAATTTCAAGGAATTTGACCATATTTTTTCACAATTTAAATATCCTTTACCCCTTAAGGAGAAACAGAACAAAATTTTGTTAACGATTTTCAGTATTATAAAATCCATTTTTCAAATAATAGAAATATTATTACGATAGGGTAATCTTTATAGATAAAAAACAAAAAAAAGAAATTGAGCATAATCCGACAAATAGTTTTCTTAAACAAAAATTAATGAACACACTCAGTTTTCGTAAAAATGGGCAAAAATTGTCAAATTCAAAGGTCAGTATTTTTTAAACTTCAAAATCATGACTTAACCCCTCTCTCTAATTTAACTTGTACTATAATACATTACCTATATTTCATTTAGAATAAAATCTCTGATGTTAACGTCACAAAGTGATCGATTTAATTTAGAATGATCCTATTATATATTTTGCATAAGTGCTCACTCTTCAATTTATCAATATTACATTACAAATTCTTCAAATAGGATTAGAAAATTTTTGTAAGGTATATATATACTAATCTATTAAGTTTTTAGGATACACTGGCCGAGTTTGCACTACTTTACGCTTTATCGCTATCAAGAGAGTGCAAGAAGCTCGTGAAAGATTGTTTGGTAGCTTTTTAATCGGTTCATTCTGCTAAGATACGAATTATCAATTTTTATTCTTCTGATTGTAAGGATGATTATTCTTGAACATTTTTCGTTGTTATGAATTACGGAATTCACTCAACTTGTGACGACCCTCCTACACTCTGCCACTAGAGAGATTCTACAACACCGACTTTCCCGCAAGTCCTTAAGAACCGTACGATTAACTCTTCCGTTACGAGCGCCGACTATAGTCGGCATCCACGCTACGACCTGTGTATACGAGCGCCGATTATAGTCGGTGAAAACATTCTACAGTAACGACTCGCTAAATGTTCGAAAGGATCTACACGCTAAGTGTTCGCGAATTATCCCCACTACTGGGGGTTCCATCCTGAAGCAAGCATGGGAGAAATATAACACCGCAAGGCTTCTCTTTGAAAATCTATCGTATTCGTATCGGTGAGATAACACTAATGCAGCGATCAAACTTTTTTATTTTTCATTTCTTTTTTATGACAATTTCATTAACGTATCGATGTGTTTTTCCTGATTAAAATGAGACCAAACACGAAATTGTTACGATATTTTTAATTAATTCGAATAATCTTGAAANCCCTCTCTCTAATTTAACTTGTACTATAATACATTACCTATATTTCATTTAGAATAAAATCTCTGATGTTAACGTCACAAAGTGATCGATTTAATTTAGAATGATCCTATTATATATTTTGCATAAGTGCTCACTCTTCAATTTATCAATATTACATTACAAATTCTTCAAATAGGATTAGAAAATTTTTGTAAGGTATATATATACTAATCTATTAAGTTTTTAGGATACACTGGCCGAGTTTGCACTACTTTACGCTTTATCGCTATCAAGAGAGTGCAAGAAGCTCGTGAAAGATTGTTTGGTAGTTTTTTAATCGGTTCATTCTGCTAAGATACGAATTATCAATTTTTATTCTTCTGATTGTAAGGATGATTATTCTTGAACATTTTTCGTTGTTATGAATTACGGAATTCACTCAACTTGTGACGACCCTCCTACACTCTGCCACTAGAGAGATTCTACAACACCGACTTTCCCGCAAGTCCTTAAGAACCGTACGATTAACTCTTCCGTTACGAGCGCCGACTATAGTCGGCATCCACGCTACGACCTGTGTATACGAGCGCCGATTATAGTCGGTGAAAACATTCTACAGTAACGACTCGCTAAATGTTCGAAAGGATCTACACGCTAAGTGTTCGCGAATTATCCCCACTACTGGGGGTTCCATCCTGAAGCAAGCATGGGAGAAATATAACACCGCAAGGCTTCTCTTTGAAAATCTATCGTATTCGTATCGGTGAGATAACACTAATGCAGCGATCAAACTTTTTTATTTTTAATTTCTTTTTTATGACAATTTCATTAACGTATCGATGTGTTTTTCCTGATTAAAATGAGACCAAACACGAAATTGTTACGATATTTTTAATTAATTCGAATAATCTTGAAATAATTTACTTTCTGTGAATGCATAGAAAGAAACAGCGAGGAAAGAGGAACATTTACAAGCCTAATCATCGTAACCAATTGTCGTAACAACATCGTGTTTGGTTTCATTTTAATCAGAAAGATTTCACCGATATGTTAGTGAAATTTTTATTAAAAAAAAAAATTAAATACAAAAAAATTTGTTGGATGCATTAGTATTGCCTCATTGATATGTAAGAATTTAATCTTTACGACCACCTCGACTCCTAGTCCCTCTTTCTTCTTCATCAACCTGTGTTTTTCTACGTTCATCGACGTCGGCGAGGTACAAACGGTTTGCAGAAGCGAATCTCCTGTCCGCTAAATATTCCTCGCTGGTCCCAAATTCTGAACACTTATCGAGACTTTACTGTACTGTACCTGTACATTTCTTGGTTCTAATAACTCGTATTGGATTAATCCTACTAAAAGTATATTTTGAACGCACGTACAATATTCTGGACTTCGGCGGAGCGGACTGCCGCAACGAAAGAGTTAACCCTTTGCACTCAAAGCCATCTCGCGATATTTTTATAGGAGAACGTGCAAACAGAAATCGTTTCATATTTCGGTATATATCATACTTTTTGATTTGCTGTCTCTTGCCATTTGAAATAGAGAACTTCAAGAAAACATGCATTTTTTAAAAAAGTTATGCCGACGTAAGTCCATCCTCTGTAATCATTAATATCGTTAATAAACTCTGATGTCCCCTGAGAGGAGACGTTCGAGTGCAAAGGGTTAATACTTATACCGATCCCTCTTCTAACTTCAATATCCCTGCGTCTAAGACTAGCCCTGATAGGATGCCTGTTGACTACCACAGTTTGCGTGGAGTCGATTATTTAGCATCAAGGATGCCAACACGTTTTATAACAATAATATTGTTACGTACGCATCCTCCACGGAGCCGAAACGGCGTAGTGTTTAGTCTAGTGCCCCATGGAAGGGTTGACTCATGCTAGGGGAGCACATTCCTCGGTATGAGTCTAACGTACCCCTTCCTACGCTTTCTAATGCTTTTTCGGGGTATAAAAGGAGCTACAATTTTGGAAGCTAGGATCAGTCTAGAGTAGACTAAGAGTACGCCGTTACTCCGTCAGTCAAATATCTGTATTAGCAAGATCGGGTTGCATTCCCTTTCGAAGCAGTCTTCAAACTCGTTTAAATAACGTAAGTCTCGGATAGACATTCTCAGACTATCTCCGCGTCTCGCGCTGCGTAAAGGCCGAGAAAGATACACTCGCATTAGAGTGTAGAACCATTTATCTGTATATCTTATTATAACCTGCTAGTTTAAGAATATATTGTTGAGTTTTAACTGAGTTGCTTAATTCTGGAACCCATCCTTAATTATTAAACAGTCGAACTAACGGGTATTCCCACTTTGATATACCTTTACCGCTCGAGGTATATTCAGGGTAGATTGCAAGGTCCAATATCCTTAACCTATAGTGGCTCCCGGTGATACAAGGCACTGGTTCGTCCACGCTTTCCTTCAGTGGCTCCCGGTATTAACCATATATCGGTTCGTCCACGCACCCTCACCTTAGTGGCTCCCGGTGTTACCCATACATCGGTTCGTCCACGCTTTCCTCAGTGGCTCCCGATATTAACCACATATCGGTTCGTCCACGAAACTTACCTTGTGGCTCCCGGTGATATAAGGCACTGGTTCGTCCACGTTTACCTATTCCTCGGCTCCCGGTGTTAACCATACACCGGTTCGTCCGATCCTGACCGACAATCCTACCTACCCAAAAACCTAAGGCCACGCGGTAACGCCTGGCCCACGCCCCGGCCCTTGCAGCCGTAACAATATAAATGATATATTTAGTTCAGTTAGTACAAGTTTCAGTTCTAGTTCTAATTCAATGTTCAATGTTCTTATCTCATCTCATCTCCAGTTCCTTCTCTTGGTTATTCTAATACCTTTCTAATACCTTTGACAATTCTTAACTAATACTTGTTTTGACAATTCTAATCTTAATCGTAACATGGACAGTTCTTAAATACTAAACACCCTCGTTAGGCGTGTCGTCGCCAAGAAGGTGGGAGGCATGCTATGTCCAATCAGTTAATAATTCTGGTGCCAAGAGAGGTGGTCAATGTCACGCCCTTAGAGTTCGTGCGTCAATCCTAAGTCAGGTAGGTTTAGATGTGACGGTGTCAGAAGGTAGCAGCTCAAGTACACGTGCGTAAGTTCTCGGTAAAGATTAGGATACGTCAATTTGCTAGTAGAAAACGACGAACACCGAAATATTCGCCAGTTTCTAGGTCGTAAACTAATAACATGCCAGATGTGAAAATGGCCGTTCTCAAAAATAGCTAGGGTTCTTCCGTATCATAAATTAAGTCGTTAGCTGTCCTTAACAATGCCTTACTGACGAGTCGACTAGCAGACCCTGAACGAAACGCCCTTCTTATCCTCTTCTCCCTCTTCTTTAGCCACTGATTGTTTTAATGAAATAAAATATGCACCAGTTTCACGATTTCTAATGAAAGTATTCAATTTGTNCCGTTCTCAAAAATAGCTAGGGTTCGTCCGTATCATAAATTAAGTCGTTAGCTGTCCTTAACAATGCCTTACTGACGAGTCGACTAGCAGACCCTGAACGAAACGCCCTTCTTATCCTCTTCTCCCTCTTCTTTAGCCACTGATTGTTTTAATGAAATAAAATATGCACCAGTTTCACGATTTCTAATGAAAGTATTAAATTTGTGGCAATCATCCTACACTCGCCAACAGAGGGATATCTTATCCAAAAACCGATTTCCTACAAGTGTTCATCTAACCATCCACATTCTATTGGGTTGTCGGAAAAGTCATGACGCATTTTTGCAAACAGATGGGGCTAGTTAATTTTTAAGGTACTGCAGTTATTTGTTTTCATCTTCTTTCTGTATCATTCGACAGTTAACGGTTCTAGCTTCATTCCAGAAAAACAATTGAGCGATTCGGTACAGTTTTAGGGGTTTTACAGCCAGAATAAGATAAAGGACCGCAATTTGCATTTTCGCCACGTTCTACTCTATTACTTCCGTAAAGGGAAGAACGCGCGACAGGTGTGTGCAAAATTGCAAAAAGTTTACGGTGAAAGTGCTCTAGACGAACGTCAACGCCAGCGATGGTTCCAAAAATTTCGTGTTGGCGATTTTGACCTCAATGACACTCCTCTAAAACTGTGCCGAATCGTTCAATTGTTTTACTGGAATGAAGCTAGAACCGTCAACTGTCGAATGATACAGAAAGAAGATGAAAACAAATGATTGTAGTACCTTAGAAATTAACTAGCCCCATCTGTTTGCAAAAATGCGTCGTGATTTTTCCGACAATCCAATATGTATAGGAAGAACTTTGACTTGATTCCAGTTACCCTGCATTTAAAGCACAGGCATACTAAAAAGCCATTACTTTTTAGTTCACTAACAGACCCCGAACGAAATGTTCTTCCTTTTCTTTCCTTTCCCCTTTTTTCATCTTCTTCTCTTTCCCTCTCTTTCTCTCTCTTCTTCAGCTCCATAGAAGCTTCAAAAATTCAATTAAACCACAGTCATTGAGCATTTCATTAACCATCTATTTTGATCTCTTTCATCGATAACAATCCAATACAGTGCCGCTTTCATGACAATTTAATTGTAAAATAATGAAGTCGTTATCTACGTTGGTATAGGTTTCATTGGAAAGAGCACAAAATACTTCTGACTCTTTGAAATATTTACACCCTTTGGATGTTCGATCGAAACTGTTTTATCCAATTAACGTTTCTATTGAGATATTAACACAGTATTGATAATGCTGACGCGAATCAGGATGATAATTTTAAGCCCTCCATAGAGGTGCAGAATGAAAACAAAGAGGGAAAGATAATGCGAGCGTACTAAAAAAGGATCAATAGTTCCATTCACGGAATTTCTTGTTATCGGGAAATTTATCGCAATGACACAGCTGGAAATGAGAGTACGATTAAACCGAAGGGGTTTATTTAAAATGTGCTGTTTGTGCGAATTGCTTGGCAGCCATGAGAAGTTACGTAACACTGCCCATTATGCACTCATGAATATATCTGTCGACAAAAAGAAAAAGAAAAACCGAACAAGCCATGCTCGAACTTTTTACAAAGATCGAACGCGTTTTCCAGCTGAAAAATACTCTAACTTGACAAAACGAAATGAGATTCGCTAGATGCTTGAAACGACAGTCNATGAGAAGTTACGTAACACTGCCCATTATGCACTCATGAATATATCTGGCGACAAAAAGAAAAAAAAAAACCGAACAAGCCATGCTCGAACTTTTTACAAAGATCGAACTCGTTTTCCAGCTGAAAAATACTCTAACTTGACAAAACGAAATGAGATTCGCTAGATGCTTGAAACGACAGTCCAAACGTAAAAACGAGGGTCTTTAGAAAGTTCTTCGGTATTCGAGCGATGAGAGTCTTTTCCAATGATCTAAATTTAACTCTTAATTTAGGCCTTCTTCGACGTTTCTTTTAATAATGTTGCTATAAAAGAGTTAGAAACTGTAGATAGTATGTACAAGCTAAAATCTTTAATTCAACGATCGTAAATTAGTATTCAATTTCTACGAACGAGAGTTTGAAATAAATATTGTTTAACGTTGAAGGAAACGTACGGTATTGAAATAATTTAGCGATGACTTAATTTTTATTAACACAGAGGTTACTTTTGATCTGTTTAAATAAAATGTTTAATCAGAAATATTTATAGGAGTATTCAAGGTGGATTATACAAAAAATTGATAGGTAGGTAATATTATTTATACGGTAATATTTTCTTTATATGTTTTGCGAAATATTATTTTTAATAATTAATGCAAGCAGATAACTGTTAAATCGATGAATTAAATATCCAGAATGAACTTAATCCCGAAGAAAATATATTAAAATAAATATAATCTGTTCCGAATTAGATTTTAATTTCAATGTTAATTTCCCAGTTTATATTGGATTGCTTTACAGGTGTTCAGTATTTTACAACATCATAAGATTCAGGATAGGGAATTTGAATAGAAACAGTTAAATATCATCGTTATTCATAGCTGAAATGAATATATGTATATATCAAATATATATATGTATTTATTCACATACATATATATTTATACATATATGAAAAATCTCCTTAAGACAAAATTACGCCATTTTAAAGGCCACATGTAACGATAGAAAAAATATTTTCCCAAGGACATCTTTTACGAGGTTTAAAAGCTACTTATACTTTTTTAAATGAAGCTATATATTATTTCCAATGCTTTTATTACAACAATTTACCGTTCCATTCATCCTCGAAATATTTACACTATTTTATAATTCTTGATGTTATTAAATAGTTATTAATTCATGAATGCGCACTAGAAGTCTTGAAATCGGTGCGTTTGAACTATTTTATAATAGCAGAAAATGCGTGAAGTAATAGATAATTACAAGTTGGAGAACTTTCACTGTATTGTATAAACTTACCGCTTATCAATTGCAGTTATTGACTTTTACCATAAATGAAAATCGTAGCAGTTTTCTCTAGAGTGATACAACGCATTGCAATTGATGTGGTGTCGATTAGAAATACTGAAGGAAAATAATTTATTCATTCGAATAATATAATGTGGCTTTGGTTAACACTCTCAATAATGCATACAATAATAAACACACGAATAATTCATAAACTAGTAACCGTTTGATAACGTTAGGAAATATTAATGTAAATATTTTGAGATCGGATGAATATATCAATTTTTGTCGGATACATAAGGGTGAGTCAGTATCGTGCAGAAGAATTGGTAACTTTGATTATAAAAAGTCTTCACAGTTTCAACCAGTTAAATTTCAGTTGCAGAAATATGATTCGATGATAGAATTGTAACATATGACACACCATATATTTACGTTGCATCTAACTTGAGGACCGTGAATGTTCATTAGGATGAATGAACATTCCATAGTTGGTGAACGTTGCTTTATCAGTCCATAGGATTTCGAAGTAAAAGTTTTGGTTTACTTGAATTTCATCATCAGGCCTTAAAGTTTGACAAAAAAAAAAAAAAAAAAAAAATCGTAATACGTGAAACTATTTGCTGTGTTTCGAAATATGATGAATCGAAGATTTAGAAATATCACAACTCCGAGTTATTTCACATATGGAAATTCGGAAATTCTATTCGATTCAATTCTATTCTATTCGATTCTATTTAATTCTATTCGATTCTATTTAATTCTATTCGATTCTATTCGATTGTATTCGATTCTATTTGATTCTATTCCAGTACAGTAAACTTCCGTATAACACGCTCCCGTATAACGCGACGAAAACGTTGCAACTCGTACTCATACAGCGCGATAAACAGTCCTGTATTACGCGTAAGATAAATTTAACATTTTCACATAGTTTCTGATTTTTTGTTTAGAAAAGCAAATGCATACACTTACCTGTTGTTTATATAGGAACAGTGAAGCTGACAGTTAAAGAAAACGTAGCGGTTTGTAAAAAAAATAATAATACATATACATAGACATTTAAAGATATAAGAGAAAAATAATTTTGTTCAATTATTAATAAAAATAAAAATATGCACTTTGCTATTTATTCACTATCGAAAGCATCAACAAATAAGTTCTAACGACGCCATATTGTTAATGTTGGTTGTACACATTTATCGCTTGTATCTCATTAGCAATATGCGATAACCGTTTTAATAAATAATTTAGAGAAATATTTGAAATTACATAAACTGGTCCGATAATGTATAACCTGATTTTCTATTACGCGGAACGTATCCCCAGCGTTGTACGGGAATCTACTGTAATGATACAATACGTTGTTCTTTTTGCGCTACAGCTTCGTTGCGCGAATTTTAAAATAATAAGTGTTTCAACCCTCTGTGGTGCCATGCGACTTAGAAGATTAAAAAATTTTATGTTATTTATTTATTATTGTATTATTAGAAATACCATAAAATAGTTTATTATTGTATTGTGTAATTTTATTACTAACTCAAAAATTGTGCAAAGTGAGGAACTGTAAACAGCCGTAATTTTTTGATACGGTAAGCAGACAAAAATTGGTTTATAGAGGGTTAAAATGGCCTGGGTGTGTCACATTCAACCTTGCGTATGTCGAGTTAAACGTTTGTAACTGTGAGAGAAATGGTTTAAAAAGAGAACGTTTTCAATCAAAGCTGTTTGTTTCTTATAAAACGTAGATTATAAAAACAATTTGTTTTACTTAGGTTCCAATTTGAAATTGATGAGCCAACTTCCGTTTCACTCCTTGTTGGAGACGAACGGAAATTAACTCTAACACACATCTAGAACTGACTAAGACGTATAAAATTTGAGATCAAATCGATCAAAGTAGGTTTTTAAAATAAATTTGAATTTTTTTTTTAAAGATTCGAATTGATTAAGATCTTTCGTATCACTAATCATGTAAAAAAATGATTCTCGCGACTGGGTACAACAAAGCACTACTTTCCTACGTAAAAAATTTAAACAGAAACAGTATATTTAAATAATTGTAGCGCTAAATGCAATTCTAACTTTAAAATCGATACAATGCGAGTAGATATAAACTTACCGATGAAAATAAACCAGAATATCCGCTCTGTCGCTGTTAACTTCCTGAAAGATGAGCTTCGAGTTCCTCGCCCAGAGATTGAGGGCTCTGCTCAGCTCTAAACGTACACCACCTGTGTCGAGGCCACTCGGTTGCTCGGTTCTCAGGCTGCAACAAAAAGAAAAGGAGATCGTTAGGAATTTGCCGAAAATTGATTCCCAGCGGTGAGCGAGCGACGCTTTTGTCCGCTTTATCGGATCTCCTCGAGACGCTTCGATCCGATAACCACGCCAGCAAACCGGAGAAAATGTTTCCGGTGAGAGACGCTGAAAGGAAGACGATTCAATCGCTATCGGAGGGCTGAGACTTTAGGAAATTAGGTAAATTATTCCCGAGTGGAAAGGAAAGTAATAAAGGGAACGTTGTTACACGCCGAAACACGGAAATTCCGTGAAATTACTGGAATTATGTTGCTGCGGAAAATCAGGAACTAGGGGAGGAATACGTTTTCCGGCAGAGTCTGGAGAAAAGTCGATATTTCGCAGAGCAGTAAACTCGGTAAATTTACAGAATTTAGTCTCTGAGTGCAAGTGTACCGTTTAACTGCTTGAAGGAAATAAAAAAAAAAAAAGAACAAAAAAATACTACGAGGAATGAGCGAAGCTATTGATTTATCGAGAGCTTTACTAAAGATGCAAAAGTTTAAATTTTTAAAAAAGGTTATTGCGATTCGTTTAATTGATATTCTCCTTTGTCTTATTGATTACAGTTGCGTACATTACTATAAAACATGTGCTACTACATTTCCCTAAATTCTCAAATCAGCGAGTAAAATTTTATTCGTGCTACTCTTTAAAAGATGTCCTCAATGAGTACCAAGCATCGGATAAAGATTTACAGTTTTCAAAAGATATCGGTCTGTATTATATATTTAAATTTAATTTCCTATTAATTCCTAACAGCTATCGCTAATACATATGTGTAGTTCATGCTATATTAATTCTTAATTAAAAAGAAATGTAAAAAAAAAAAAAAAGAAAACCACAGAAACAATCTAGCAGAAAAGTCAGTATTTAGCTCGAGGTAATTGAATCTGTTTGAGAAACGGAGGGAACGAACTAGTTTCGAAATTAATCGGATTAAAATCTGGAAGCAATGGTAAGGGTCATTTATCTGTACAAACCATCTGTTGCGATGTAATGCATAGTTTATAAATTCCTATGTATTTGGTAAGTAGACTTTGAACTTTAAATTTCTGATACGCTATTGTTGGGAAGCGTTTCGAGAAATTGTAAACGTTCCAGGGAAAGTTTATCACGGCGTTTGAGGAATATTGGATATTTATTCCTTTCCTTTTATTAGTCAAACATTTAGAAATATAAAAACATTCCGAGTAAAAAGATTTATTTAAATCAACAATTAATAAATTAGCGCAATACTTTTTATGTGTTGTTTTTTTATGACTTCTGCGTACTATGGGTGACTATAGTTGCTCGACTATTGGATAATATCAACGGCTGTAGTCGCTCAATCAACCGCATTCATATTTATTTAATACATAAAAGCACAAAGAATCGTTATGGCGAGACAATATAACATATGCCATCTATATTATGGGTGCGTTTTTCAGCAGACTTTCGTAGCGAAAGGGTTAAGAGCAAGGATTATTGCGACTGAGTTGAAACAGAAAAAATCACCGAATAACTAATATCCAATAAATTAATAAAAAGTTGCTAGTAAACGTCTCGTATTGGTTAAAAGCTCATAGTAATTGCAAATTTAGTAAGTTCGCATAATACTAATAATAAATCATGCGGTAAACCAATTCCATTGTATGTCAATGGTAATCAAGAAACATAAACCGTATAAACGCTAGCTTTATCGAATGTTTCACATTAAAAATTCATTTTTGTGTAACAAATCTCAAAATACTCTTCTATAAATGCGTAGTCCAACATTCTGGACTTCACAGCGACGCTAATTGTCCAACTGTTTTCACATTTTTAGTGCCCATTAAATGTCTCTGAGCATTTTACAGTTTTACCTATAGAAGAGAGAAAGATGACTGAGAGATTAATATTAATGTACGAATATGAATTGTAAAAAACTGTAAAGACAACTCATTTATTCATCCTTTTAAAAATCTAAAGATAAATTTTCAACATTCCTAGTAGCAATAATGGATCGCATTGCTCATTTTAAGTTTTTTTATTCTTTTGGCTTAGGATTCGTTTATTTCAAACCCGAAATTTTTATTTTATTGATTTTCCGAAAAAAATTTGTTGAATATAGAAATAATAAACGAAGTAAGACATACTACACCACGTGTTTAAATCATAACTTTCATTCGAGTACAAATAAAGTGTTCTCATCTCACAATACTTGCTATTCAGGGTGGGGCAATAACTATGTTCACCTTGAATATTTCCGTTATTTGTAATAATATTCCATTAATATTTATAACATAAATATTGTTTGTAATCAATTTCCGTTAATTGTAATAATGAAAAAATGTTATAAAGAAAACTTCCACAGTACAGAAGAGGACATATTGTGATATAAACATTTTTTGTGTGGGTGGAGGCATAGAGAGGATTTCAAGACCATCTCTATTTTTTTTTTTTTACAATGCAACATTAATTTATATTTGCCAAGATAGGTTTTGTATTCGGATAATCGGTTATTCAGATGATCGAAATTTGGATAATCGACGTACTATATTAATCTTAAAAACATAAGCGATAATAAATAATTGTTTTGAAATATTCTAAACAAAAGAAATTATATTTTAAATATTTTCTAACCGTTGAACTCGACGAGCCGCTTCTAATCTTTTTAAGGCAAAGAGAGCGCTATAAGAAATATGCTTCAAGCGTGAACGGTTAAACAATTAATTACTTGAATCGATCAGCGTTGTGTGCTCGTTTTAATCGACCGAAATTCGATATTTCATGATCCTCGCGACACCGCTGGCATAGCATATAAAAGCGAGGCTTTAAACTGCAACCACCTACCTTCGCCGTGTTGATAATTAATGTCATCCGGCTTTTAAACGAGAGCATTTCAAGAGCGCGCAAACAAGCTATGTCCGAAGCATCCCCTAAAAGGATTATACGTCGTACGAACGACGCAGTCTGTTTGCCTTATAGATGGATCGACCTATCCCTATGGCAAACATCGCGTCACCGGACCCATCATCCCGATCGTTAAGCTGATAAAAAAAGAAAAAAAGTGTTTCCTTTGAATATTTCAAGCTGCGCCGCAGTGGAAACGTACGGCCCTCTGATCGATCGATCAACGATCTAACCAAGATTTAAAGAAAAAACGCAAACTTGTGTGCACAAATCGCTGCTAGCGTTTTCCTCGTTGATACGAACAAGTTTGAACAAATTGAACTTTATAGAGATTAACCAGACAAATGTGCTCGGTAATCTATTTTCTTAAACGTGATATAATGTTAACACATGTGATAGTATTGGAAATTATTCACTTTTGATAGTCGTATTCAGACAATTTTCTATATGGTTTTTCGCAAAAGCAAAAGATCGAAAAAAAGATTTTCTCTTTTAAATATCTTTTATTATGAAAAATTTTATATTAGCGTAAGAAACTATTGACGCGCTGGTTATAACGAAGGATTAGGATGCTCGCTTGTTTTGCGTTGGGCTTTGCTACGGGTCCGAGAGCGCTGGCGACGTAAATTGAGATGATACACCTCAACTACCGAGATATACCGTAATATAATTGCTTAAAATATGAAAATTTACTACCTGCTTGGTTTTTACGCGCCCATGTCTTTAGCATTACAAGTACACTACCGTCCATAAGAATTTGAGCGCTTGGTGGAATCGGATCAAAAATCTTATGTCAAGATTATAATGCAAATACCGCTAAATAGAATAAATATAAATTTATATAATTGACATAGAAGCGTGATCTTTATATAAGTGTCAGAGAGAAATACTGTGGTAAAAGTTACATTGAAATGACTTATTTTGAATACATTTTGTATATTTTAGATCAACTGAAAGTGGTCTAATGCTTATGGACGGTAGTGTACTTTTATCATTAGTTTTTGCGAATATTTAAGACCGTATATTGGATACTCGAATTTAAATTAAATAAGCATCCAGATATTCGGATATTCTGTAAATCCAAGTAATAATAAGAATCCTATTATAAGGATTAACCCTCTATGGGACCGTGTGACTTAAAAGTTAGAAACTGATGTATCTATATTTTAAAAAATTAATTTTCTTTAGTTATCACTGGACTATTAAATTCGATCACTGTATTACTGTAGTGGCACTACGATCCATCTACAGTAAATATTAGTTAAAACATTTTCAAATCAAAGTGAAAAACTGTAATCAATCGTAATTTTTTCTCCAATAAGCAGACAAAATTCGGGCTATAGAGGGTTAAATCGTTATTTTTATGAAACTTATTATGCTTTTTTGCTAAATTGTACCATCATAAAGTTTCTTAGGTCATATTGCTACGATGAATTATTACGTACATATACAACGGTTACAAAAAGTATTTTGAATGAGACCTTTTTTAATCATATTCTAAATTTCAATTTTGCAACACCAAGCTTTTGTAGTCATATAAAAGTACTATTTAATAATAAAACGTTTAATATAATTAAATCTAATTAATCAGTACGTAAATGCCAAAATAAATACTGTGGCGTCCAAATATTTTTCGTAGCCACTGTCTACAAATAATTAATGTTTATATTGCGCTGTTATATATCATACAAAAATTGAAAAAATGATAGAAAATATGTGTTAATATAAATATAAATATGTTGTTCCGTAATTATTATATACCGAATAGTTTCCTTTCGACTTATTATTAATATTATATATGTATATTAGCAAATGATTTCATTTCTTAACTGTATTATTATTGTCTCTGTTTATAAGTTTACGATAGATACGATTCAGGCTACCGATTACTTAAGCGGTACCTTTTGTATTATATTATAAAAATGTTTATAATAAAGTTATTTATTTTCGAAAAATGCTAAACACGTAGTAGTAGGTGTCTTTAACCCTTTCGCCTACAATATCATGTGAGAGACATGGTACATCGTTCGGACTACACGCGATAAACACTAATTTTCTTGGCCGCATTCGGACGTGCAGATATATTTTCTTGAAAAATATTAGAAAGGTATCCTAAAAAATGCCTCCAAAAAGAATATTAAGCCTTGACGAAGACAGTGAAAGTTTTGCTAACATCGCGAACAGTGATTTGATAGATATTTTAAATACTGATAGTGACAGTACTAACTTGGAACGCTCAGCCAAACCGTGAAATGACTCGACGTGTGACCAACCTTAACACTACATTTTCGGGCACCAATTGAATCGTTTTAATGAGCACATTCAAATGAAGTTTTTTTGCAATAACATCAGTTTATTTAATTTAATTTAAAATCCATAGATTTTTGTTAACAGAGATTTATTTAGCACATTTTTTATATCAAGTTCTATTTTAAGGGTGTATTTTCGGTGCACAGAGTTGCTACATTAAAGCGTGAAATTTGAAATCCGTCAATTTGACGGGTTCCGTGAATCTAGTGTTAATGTTGTTTATGACACGCGCTATTGGAACTTAAATCCTAAAGCAAAGGGTTAACATTAAGTTTCAATTTGAAATACTATACAGTTTAATACCAAACGAGAAATATAACATAAAATAACTTCCGTGGTTATGATATTCCATCATTATTCTACATCGTTTGATACACGATTTAAACAGTTACAACAATTAACTCCAATAATAGCCAACGACAAAGTCGTAAACTACAGAATTAACACGAATCGTTCATGTTAATTAGTTTATTTATTATGAATCTCTATCAGCGTGCAAGTTAAACGTCGATAAACTCAATTTGCTTCATCCTCAATATTGTACGGACCGAGCACTTGCACAAAGTGCTTTGACACGTTGAAAAACTTGTTAATTACAGGTTACAATTTTTAATAAACGGAGTGGACGCGTGCGTTTGTAGCATTGTAAATTCTTTCGGTTAATATGTCCACACAACAAATACGTTTCACGATACAATTTGGTGTAACATATTGATAAAAAGTACAATTTTGACTAGAATACAGATACAAAAAAAAACTTCTCTTTTTGTTTTTACTGTTAGCAACGAAGAAAATTGTTGGCGATATCTATTCCAGAATTTTGCATATTAAACAGAAGAATATTAAAAAGGCAAGAAGGAGGTAATTTCAGTGTGAATTCACACAGCCTCTGTTTCGTAAGATACACTTTTTCGGAAAAAAATACTTTATTTCGAAGGACAATATGCTACAAAAAAATAAAGTTACAATTAACTTTATTAACCCTTTCGCTACGAAGGTCTTTGCCGAAAATCGCGTCCATAGTATAGGTGGCATATGTTATATTGTCTCCGTATAACGATTCTCTGAACTTTTATGTATTACATTATCTAATTTAACACATCCATATACAATAAATACTATTTTTCCCATTGTACGCTTGTAATTTTCAAATATGAATGCGATTTATTGAGTGACTACAGCTGTTGACATTATCCAACAGTCGAGTAGCTATAGTCGCTCATAGTATGCAAAAGTCGATTTGTGGCGAGCGACTATAGTCGCTCGTAGTAGCGAAAGGGTTAAACATCGAAATAAGGTACTGAAATTTAACACTTAGACAACCGCGCTCGCCACGAATAACTGTACAACAACTGGAACTAAATACCATTAAATAACAAAAGAGAAATAAGAAACAAAACGATAAACTGCGCGTTGCTAAACAAAAGATGAAATATTTCTCCATTCGGTCATGCAGCGATTAATTTCAAAACGGGAAGATCTCTCCATTCGGTTATTCAGCGATTTATTTCAAAACGGGGAGATCTCCCCATTCGGTTGACTAAGCGTTAAGACTATAAAATTGTACCAAAGCAGATAAAATAAACAATTCCCAAGTTATTTTCAGAAACTTCTTGAAACAATTGATCGAGTAATCTATCACCGAAGATCCACTTCGAGATGCATTCCCATCGCGAAGACCATTCGCGACACAGATTACAAGGGAGAGAAACACGCGCGTGGTAGTCGTTAATTAAAACGTGTTGAGATCGTTTCATCGAAGCCTAATTAGAAGAAGAAATTAGCAGAAAGGTTGAAAGGAACAGAAAGCAAGCTGCGAAACAGTGGAGAGGAGTGAAAGAGCCTCCATTCAGTGAAGCAAACAGGCTTTATTCGCTTTCCTTGTTTGAACACCTGTGCATCGCGGCTCGCTGAATTTCGAAAGGGCGTTTCGCCCTTTTCCTATACCAGGACTAGGCTGAAAGGCTGAAAATCTGACGCGGAGACCCGCGGGCGATGCAGATACACTCAGTTATGCAGTCCTGCAGCTCGACGAAATGTCGAATCAACGGCACACTGCGATCGCTAAATTGCGATCAAAACGTTGGCTTGGAGTCTTATCTTCCGGAGAAATTGGATGAAAACGAGCACCGAAGACACGCTTGTTTTAAGGAAATATCGCGCGGTCTAACCGAAGAAGGAAAGTTAAGCTTCCAACAAATTCCGAGAAGTTTGGAAAAGTTCGCATCCGTATTGATAGCGAGAAGCGTGGCTTAACAGATCGCTTCTTCTCAATTTAGGGTTTACAATTCGTTGTACGTTCTTTGAATGCTTGTGCAAGACTCCTTAGTTCCATTCGGTTCATACAAATTTTTGGTTTTGCCGCAAAGGCAGGAGATATGCTACGATTCCATACGAAGGAAAAAAATTTTAATTTGTAAAAAATCTTGTTACAGTTCATTAGGGGGGTGGTTTTTCTAAAGTATTCAATTGATTAGATCTCTCGCCTTGTAATAATCACGAATAATAAAAATAATAAAAATAATAAAAATACATAAAATAGTAATTAAAATAATTGCGAAAAGAATCATGGAAGAGTATGAGAAAGATAATGGAAGACGGAAAGAAGGTGACAAATTTCTCAAAAGTGTAAACCAGAGGTAGTCAACCTTTTTATACCTACCGCCCACTTTTGTATTTTTATTGGTAGTAAAATTTTCTAACCGCTCACCGGTTCCACGGTAATGGTGATTTATAAAGTAGAGAAGTAACTTTACTTTAAAATTTATAAAGCAAATAAAATTTATAAAGCAGAGTTACAGCAAGTTATAGTAATAATTACTTATTTTAATTTGTGACTCATAAAATATAAACACTACAGGATTTTGTGAAAACCTAATGAAAATGTTTGTAAATAATACTACGAAAATTTTTCAAACAATGCTTAAAAAAATTTCCATTTCAATGTTTTTAAAAAGTCAATTGAATTAAAAAAAGGAAAGTGCTTCAGTATCGGACAAAATCTCACCGCCCACCGTGAAAGCTGGAACGCCCACAGTGGGCAGTACGGACCAAGTTGACTACCACTGCTATAAACAATTTATGCAGACCGATAAACCTGTTGTTCTAGAAAACAGACTCTACGAGAGGCTCGACTAATAATAAGATTCTAGGTGATAACAATTCACCACGATAGCGCGAAGAGTCTAGATCTATGGGTATTCTGTTGCGTCGCATATACATATATAAAATTAAATAATATATTTGATGTGATTATATTTATTTGTAACCAGTTAAACTAATTTTGTACTACAAATGCTGTGTTAATAAATTATAAAATATAAAAATGCAAAGTTACTCGCTAGAATTAAAAAATCCATTCTCCTATACAGTGATAACTTTATGAATTCATTATTCTTGCTTGCAAATTATTTTTTTTCAATATTCTTTTTACACGAACTTTTCTTATTATGCAACTTCTTCGTAAGAACTTTCGTCTAGCTGTGTGTCCTTTATGGAGATTGATTGTCAAGCCTTCGTGCCGAGCTGCATTGCAATTTTCGTGTTTATGCTGTTCGCATTCTCGTCGTCATATCTTACCAACTCGTTTCAAACTTCTATTATGCCAGTCTTTGGCGGTGTCTTCCTCTGATCACGGTAATGTAGGTGCATACTCTATTTCTCTTGTTGACTTTCCTCTTTTATGCAGCATATTCAAAATTTATGTTTCAGTTTTGTCTATTGTACCTGAAACTTGGTTGTATACTATCATCCCTGATTCAGCAGCCCAGATGATTAAACACGCGGTAAAAATGAATCTTTTGATTCTATAGTCTCATTTATAAACTACTTGTCTCTAACATTGCTTTGCTGTGTTACAATTTGTATTAAACTTATGAAACTCTTTAAATTGTCATTAATTTATTTAAATTTATTTGAATTTTGTCACTATATCTTTTATAATTTTAAGCTTCGGGAACTTTGATTCTTCTGTTATTTAAATTTTTTTATTTTTTTCTTTCAAATATTGAAATTTTTTATTTTGTTTTAAGTTAAATTTCTTATCCAATGTTAGACTTCTGTTTTACAAAAAGAAGCCTTTATATTGTACTTTTTATTTTCAATTCATTAATATCCTTTCTTTAGATCATAAAATAGCATGAAGTCGACTGAAAGATCTTAAAAGATCATCGAGCATGTATTAAATATTTAAAATATTTTCTTGGAGATCGATATTCTTCGTGGGACTAAGTGAAGATTAAGAGAAAGAAGTACAAAGAACAACTGCAATCTATAGGTCGTATTATAGAAGCAGATGGATTAATTCATAAGATTTTCAGGATACATACTTATTATACAGACCTACTCATGGTGCCATAAATATGTATATATCAGCAATTCCTTCCGAATTCATTGAGAGATTGAATAGCATTTGAACAGAATTTCGGGAGAAGTAATTTCATGAAATTTATTTGAATAAAACATATCTGAAATGGTTATTTATTTGGCTAAACGTTATTTTAAAATAATTATACATTAATTTACTTGAGACTATAATGATGATTTCTTTCTGGATTTCTTCATTATTTGATTTTCAAATAAGATAACTTTGTATTTTATTTTACATTTGAATAAATGTTTCATAAAATAATTTCGCAAATCATTTTTTATTAACGTATTTTTGTAAACGTATCAACATAGTGTAACTACATTTACACTACATTTACACTACATTTACACTATGTTGATACGTTTAAAAGAGCTTAAATGATTCATTATTTCAAATATTATTCTTTATAATATTATTATACCCAAGTCTGGAGATAAGTTAAAATAAAGACGAATATCTATTTCAAATCAAACTTCTTATATCATATTTATATGATAATATTAACTAATTAGGCTGTGAATGAACTAGATTTCTATTAATGATAAACTTGTAATGCAATACATAACAATTACAAAAAGATTGTAAATCAATCCATTGATCATAATATATCATCACTTCCATACGCAACAAACTATTGACACCAATATCATATCAATTGCTTATATTCTTTTAACATTAATTCTTGAGTCTATAATAAATTGGTTATTTTTGTCACTGACTATATATTTGTTATTTTTCCAATGAATGTTACGTCTTTAACCCTTTCATTACAGAGGTCTCGGGCGAAAAACACAACCATAGTACTTACCAGTGACTTTTGTCACATCGTCTTGCTTGATTTTTTGTGCTTTTATATATTAAATTATTTAAATTACGTTTAATATATAATAATATAATATAATTATATATATTATATTGTATATAATTATATTATAATAATATGATATATAAAATATATATATAAAATAATATAATATAATTATCATATATATATAATAATTTATATAATAATTTTAAATTAAATTATTTTTGTAAGCTTGCAATTTGAAAGTATGAATGCGATCTATTGGGTGACTATACTTGCTCATTACATCCAATGATCGAGCGATTATAGTCGTCCATAGTATACAGAAGTTGATTCGTGTCAGCGACTATACATGTAGTCGGCCATAGTAACGAAAGGATTAAATCGTTCGACATTTTCTTTTTTTTAAACAGTTCTGTATACAACATTTCCTGATGAAATTGTATTATAATAAAAATTAAATATTTTAAAAATTTAATATTCTTTATAACTGTTTGTAAAACTTCTCACCGAGTAGTTTGTAGCATTCGTATACGTATACTTTATATCTATTTCGTTTTTCCTAATATTTTTCACAGATTAGTATAAAAAGAACACTTTGCAATTTCATTGATATTAGGATCTGTATTAACTACACAAACGACGTTTCTGAGTGTACAATTGAGGAAATTCAGTGGCCTTAATGGAATTAACAACGACAAAAGGGGGTAATTAGGTAAAACCACTCTGCTCGTTTGTTCGAATCAAAAATTTCGTTTTCTGCACCATGATTACCACGATCTCTTTGAACTACTCGTAAATTTTGTAAACCAATATTGCTGTATTAATTCTTTTTATTATTTCAGCACTCATAATTTCAAATTACTATCATAAAGTACTTGTCGATTGATTATGATGAAATATGAAAGTACCATGTAGAGAATAAAAGATAAAAATCATAAATATCTCTTGTAACTATGTTTTACTAGATATATAAATAATTTATACATCCTATTCTGTAGATATTGGTTGTAATTGTTGTCCACTTTGATGTAGACTTTCTAATGCGTTGAGTTGATAAAAAAGAATCAAGGAAAATCTGTCCAAATCATTTTTAATGATTAACACAACAATTAACGAATTGCTTTTATGGCGAGCAATAATAACAATAATAATCTGTAATTATTTAAACATCGCAATACGGAGGTTATTCTAGGAGTTAATCGAGAAGTTTTTCCAATACGTTTATTTAACACGTGGTCGAATTAAACAGGTCGTACATGAACGTTGGTTTGTTCATTTTCTTTTTTCTTTTTTTTTCCTTAAAAAAACTTGTGAACACATTTTGACGATTCGGATGTTATCGTTCATATTTCATAACTTTTACTCTATTATTCTCGGTACAAAAACCGTATACAAATACGATATCAACTATATTTGAAAATCGAAGAGATACTGTATACAAATGAATAGAAATTACTTGTTTGAAGTTGTAGAATAGCACTTCTTGTGACATTTGACATATAATAAACAACGCTTATTTCGAAAACGAATAAACCAAGACCCAGATAGATAATTTCTTTCTTTGGAATTAAGTATCAAACTTGTTTGGTTGACTGCTGAGATACATATAAAACTGACTTACATATCTAATTTTTTAAATTTATATTTTTAATCGATTATCAAAAATTTAGAAAAAAAGAATTATAATATTTATCACAATATATTCATACGATATCCAGTGTTTAATATTTCATATGGAATTATATTCACGTATTCGTAAAATTGAAAAAGAGAATATTAACAAGAGAAATTGAAAATAAACGAATTTAAAATTTGAAATACATTGCATTCGTTAATTAAAGATAATCGTTAGTTGAAATTTAGAGACAATTTTTATGAATACAAAACTTTTCGTTATAATGGTGTTAAAGAACAGATTTCTTGTATCCACACTAATAATAATATTTATGTAACGGTCTAATCGAATTTATCACTACTTATAGCACAGTTGATTTAAATAATTAATCTTTGAGTCAGTATTGGAATGAACCTTGAAATTAAGCAAACACTTTTAAATTAAAGTAGTTTGAAAAATCAGAGAAATATGTTACAAAGCAAAAGAGCGCAAAAAGCGCTTTAAATAATGAGGGCTGTTTCTCGCACTTTGGAACGATAAAGCCTCATATGCCTCGTATAACAGAAGNCTTAAAAAAACTTGTGAACACATTTTGACGATTCGGATGTTATCGTTCATATTTCATAACTTTTACTCTATTATTCTCGGTACAAAAACCGTATACAAATACGATATCAACTATATTTGAAAATCGAAGAGATACTGTATACTGTATACAAATGAATAGAAATTACTTGTTTGAAGTTGTAGAATAGCACTTCTTGTGACATTTGACATATAATAAACAACGCTTATTTCGAAAACGAATAAACCAAGACCCAGATAGATAATTTCTTTCTTTGGAATTAAGTATCAAACTTGTTTGGTTGACTGCTGAGATACATATAAAACTGACTTACATATCTAATTTTTTAAATTTATATTTTTAATCGATTATCAAAAATTTAGAAAAAAAGAAATATAATATTTATCACAATATATTCATACGATATCCAGTGTTTAATATTTCATATGGAATTATATTCACGTATTCGTAAAATTGAAAAAGAGAATATTAACAAGAGAAATTGAAAATAAACGAATTTAAAATTTGAAATACATTGCATTCGTTAATTAAAGATAATCGTTAGTTGAAATTTAGAGACAATTTTTATGAATACAAAACTTTTCGTTATAATGGTGTTAAAGAACAGATTTCTTGTATCCACACTAATAATAATATTTATGTAACGGTCTAATCGAATTTATCACTACTTATAGCACAGTTGATTTAAATAATTAATCTTTGAGTCAGTATTGGAATGAACCTTGAAATTAAGCAAACACTTTTAAATTAAAGTAGTTTGAAAAATCAGAGAAATATGTTACAAAGCAAAAGAGCGCAAAAAGCGCTTTAAATAATGAGGGCTGTTTCTCGCACTTTGGAACGATAAAGCCTCATATGCCTCGTATAACAGAAGAATAAAATTAAAACAAAAAAAAAGAACCGAAGAAAAAGGTATTCTGAACACGAAACGCTTTTCTGCTTATTGCGCTTTCTATATACTAACTTCTCGTTACAACTTTACGAGCACCTTTCTCAATTATAAGGATTTGTCGATATCGCAGGTTTCGACACTAAGATTTCTCATACGAGTAACAATTCGTTGTAAGAAAAATATTTTTTCGAGTCAGAATTTATTCATAAAATTCTATAAAACATGGTTTCTCGTTTGAAATATCAATTCAGTTTTCTTTCCTTTATAAAATTCCAAATTTTTATATCTTCTTGGTTACTTAATTGCATCGTTATGCTGTGGAATCTAATATCGTAGAAAAAATTATTTTTACGCGATGAGAAAAATATCAATTACAGGTTGTAACAATGCGTTTCGAGTGTTCCAGTTACCAATTAAAATTGCAGAACGGAAAGACGGAATAAAAACGTGATTGCCGGACCGTAGCTGAAACGTTCGATTGGACGAAGATCATGCAAAGCAGGAAAGAGGAAAATTATTTTCCTCAGTGGAACATTTCTCGCAAGCTTTTTCTCCTTTTCATCTTCGACGTATCTTCGTTATGCAAAGAATCCGAGAAAACAGAAAATGGGATCGCAAGAACAATGGCCTACCGGCTCATGATATCTCTTTCCTGTTGTGGCTTTGTGTACGCGTGAAATATGCCGAAATTACGCAAAAACAAAACATCCAGAAATAAAGGAAATATCTGATCTTTGTCACTCAATAAGCTGTACAGACGTGATAACAATACACCGACAGAAATGAACTACGTTAACGTCAATGCGACGCAAGCTAATTAACGTAATAAAATTCTACGTAATACTGTACAATTTTGTATAACTGTATTACATAAATTATTCTGAAAAAGAAAAAAAAATTTATAAATTTAAATTAGAAATTTATAAATGCTTAATTATAATTTACATTTGGTAGACCCATTTGTGTTTCTTTTTTAAGAATTTGAAGCTTCATACGAAACCTATTTTTGCTACATAAACATAAGTATACAAATATTGCAATACATAATACAGATTATATAAACAGAACAGCGATTAGGAATCTAACACCTAAATTTGAGTCTAACTCTAAAATTTGACTTATAACTTTAAAGTTTTAATTTACAATTTTTCAAGAAACTATCTATGTATGAATAAACTTGCATATTAGGTTCGACGATTATCACCTCTATCCCTTTGACTACGGCAGACTTCGAGACTCACCGGCCGTATCATACGGTAGGAATTCAGTTAGGACGTATGCCGAGAACGGTGAAATTTTTTGTTAGGGGTACATTTTGCGGAAAATATATTTCAATATTCAAAAAACTGAATTTCACTTCATTGAAACAATATTATTTATTTCTTTGTATTCTGCACCGAATTGTTATTATACATATTAAAAATTTAACATTAACGTTAACACGTTGACTGCCGCGCGCAATTTACGTGGTTTGTCCATGGCGCCAACATGAATTTCTTATTAACCCATTCGCTGCCAAGGACGAGTATACTCGTCTTGGCAATGCATGACACCCTGCCAAAGACGAGTATACTCGTCCTACTTTAAATATGTTATAACACGCAGGCTTTTGAATTAGCAAATTTTTTGTGGCCACAAACATAAATATAGAAATGTAAAAAACTTGAAAAAATACTACTGGTTGCAAATAATTATCTATGATAATATATGTGCTCTTACCAAGAAATAACAGAGCTTTGGTAAACAATAACACTCAAAATATAAATGGCAATGGGAATGACTTCATATAATTTAGGCTTGGCAGCGAATGGGTTAAGCGATGTATATTATGTTAAAAAAAATAATATGTATATTTTCCTTGTATTGATAAAATTATTTTTGCATATTCTGTATGGCATTAATTTCTTCGAACCATTATAGTAACAGTGGTATTATTTGAAAATTTATCAGTATCGATATTTACTCTAATTATGTATTTTACTATTGGTCGCGTCAACGGTCAGTGGTGGCCCCCATGGCGCTGTAGCCAAATCGAGTGTCGGCCACCGGTGGCCCCCACGGCAGTCAACGTGTTAAGTTTAAATTTTCAGGGCGTCTATAGGCGTCCTTCGTGTCAGAAGGCTAAACAACGCCGGGCGCCTTTAGGCGCCCATAGTGTCACAAGCGCAAAATTTCTAAGCGCCTTTAGGCGCCCACAATAGTCAAAGGGCTATACTTATTAGAGGCAGATATAACCTGTGAATTGTACAAGCAGCATTGCCATACAATATAGTTTAATAACACAATTCAACGATATAATAAATTTTATTTCAAAGTGTTACGAAAATATTTTCGTATAAAGAAAAAAAAAATTTTCCTTTATTATATTTTGCAGATGTCCATTCGCCTTTCAGCGGCGTTAACCCCTTGCACTACGCCGAAACTCTGAAAAGGCCGTGCCAAACTTGGCCGCCGGAATGGTCGCGGAAGGCTCGTATTTACTTCACGCGATTGAGCTCATTGGAAATTCAAATGAATTTGGATAAAAAATTTTAAAAAAATACTTTAGAGTCTGACGTGTGATATTCATGTTTGGCATGGAAGTGTAACAACGAGTCTGATATTCAAGTTTGACACAAAATTTTCATCACGAGTCAGACTCGTCAAAGTAGTGCAAGGGGTTAAGGAATAATTATCCTCGAAAAGTTTCTCGGAACTTTCGTATGTCCCGCTGAGGCCCAAGCGATCCCCCCACTCCGCCGTCCGAAATCACCTGCGCACGTTGTCAGTTCCTCAGAGGACGGCGCAGTAAATGGATGTGTTTTGCGAATTGAGGTTCATAACCTTGCTTGACTTTATTTTATCGATATTTTAGTATATTTTCGACCATTATTACGTACCATATACCATTGTTCGCGTTGACACGCTTGTAATTAACAATCTATAAACATGGCGAGAATAAATTAAATAATTTTGGGGTGTCTTGTTTGTCGATTCGATTGTTAAATATTACTTAATATTTCGAGTTCATGGATTAGATATTGAGTTTATAACGCAGTTTGGATTAGGTTTAGGATATAATTGAGCTTCATTTAAGCATATTTGTTTAATGTTTGTGATTTTTATTTGTTACAGATCGTTTGTTCTATTGACAACTTAAGATAGACGGAATAGAGAAGTAGTGACGTCACTGCGTGTCAATGATGGCTTCCCATGGCAGTCTGGCGATATGGAATTTATATATTAATGTGGAATTCATTTTTATTGCCTTTTTTTTATCGAATCGTTGGTAATACATGATAGATGATTGACGTTTTCATACTTTATGGCGAATATTAAGATGCGACGGGGAAAGATTAAACGCGCCGTTTCTTCGCTTTACTACTGCTAGTACCACTAAACAGTGCGAGCTGTAAACACAACCTTCGACGCAAAGCCATACGCGAAAGCCGCGCCATAGTATATCACGCCATCTGTGCGTGTTTATGAAACGAACTTTGATTTTCGCAGGCATTCTCGAGAGTTTATAAAGCGCGTAGTAGTTCACACTTAGAAAATATGAACAAATTAACATTCTGACATTGAATATTCACATCATATGTCTCGTAGTTTTCCAAATCAGTTACATTACAAACAGTTACGTGTAATGTTCGCCAATAATATTTTGTTTCTAATATTCACTCAGAATTTTGTTTTCACAATATTGAAATAATATCTTTACTAATGAAAAATGGATAATAGTAGCTTGATAAATTTACAAAAGACAGTATTTTTTAGACTAATGCTCAGTAGGTAGAGTAATATTAAAATTAGTTTTGAGCCATTTTTCATCCTCTCTTTTCTTTTTCCACAGCTTTTTTGTGGCCGCGCGCAATGCGGTCAGTAGAGTCAGTGTTTGTTTTATTAAAGTTTTTTTGTTATTTGTCAGAGGATAATAACTCTAAATAAAATTAATTATGGTAATCAACCATAAAAGTAGAGTCAGTGTTGCTGCGTATAAATTGCATTAACTAGATTTATTCGCGAAACTAGAGTCAGTGTTTGTCCGCGAATTATAATTATACAGTCGTATTTAAATAGCCTTTTATTTATTTATTTATTTTTTTATTTAAAATATTCGTGTTAGAGTCAGTGCCTGGCTGGAAGGAACCTCGCGGGGCTCCAGAAGCCAACATTGTAAATATCTTTGTATTTTAATTAATTCTATACTTTATACTTTGCCGAGTTTTTTTTTTTTTATTAACTTCGTGAATTATTGAAAATTTAGAAAGCTCAACATTTTTGCTTCTATATTAAAGTCAAACTTAAAGTATCTTGAAACAATCAATAGTTTTATATTATGAAATAAAAATAGTCCAATTTATTTTTATTACATTATATACATTTTATTTTAGTAGATATTAAATTCTGAATCGTTATTATTATCAAAATTTTTAAAAGTTCTAATTCTCATTATTGTCAAAATTCCGAATCAATTCAAATTTATTAAAATTCTATTACCTACTATCTTAAAATTTGCAAATAATCAACCACATTACTTTAAGAACGAATTATAATATTCTGTGTTTTGTTGAGGATTTTCAGAGCTTCCATTTCAATCCATGGGCTTGATGGATGACTTCAGGACGCCTTTCCGTGGTTGTGAGCAGGTACGAGCATTACCAAAATAATCTTTTATCGCGACAATTAATTAAATCAAATTTTCACCGTATAAACAATTTTTTGATCAAAACTATTAAACAATTTTTATTTGGAATAATCGAATATTTGGCAAATAAATCATTTGGATGTCATTTGTTTAAATAAAATTTTTGAATCCGTATACTTCCTTATTTTCAAATGAACTGGTTTATAATTTTATTAAGATTACTTCTTTTTTATGTTAACAGATGACTTCCCTTTGATAGGATCACTTCCTTTGAGGGTCTTCTCATCTGTCGCATCTATTGGTGAGTCGCGTGCATTTTGATTCCTCCGTTCACTCAATCATGTCGTAGGATGAAAGATCCGAATCGGCACGGGTGATTGGTTGTATTATGTAGATTTTTTGCGAACATAGTGACCATGGGTATAGATTATACTCATGAGTAGTAACATTTTTTCATTGTATTTTATTTATTAGATCTTATTAGGATCTTCTTGTACATCGCGTTTTTTTGATATTAATTACTTAATTAACTAAAATTAATTGTATAAATATTTTTGATCGATAATTGTAATTTGAAATACAATATTATTTTATATATACAATATTATACATTATAATATTAAAATAAATTAATTTGTGATGTTTAGAAAAACTGAACTGTCCATATGAATATCTGTATAAATAAATGAAATGTTTTAATAGTCAAATATTTTAATAGTTTATTATTTTTGAAATGATTTTATTTAAATATATTTTATAGTGTAGAAGTCGGATACCCTTCGACTTCGTTATTTCAAGAATTACTATTATTATTATTGAATAATAATAATAATAAAGCTATTTGTATTATTTTTACTGTAATAATGTATAATATAATAAATCATATTACACATAAATAAATATTATGCATAATTGATCATTCTTTATCTAGTGAAAATATAAATCGCTTGGTTTATTTCATTATATTTAACTTGAAAGTTATTTTATAATTTGAAATGCAAATATATTATGACTCATTGTTGAACATTTCTGTATGAAAATTAATGTACAAGAAGACACATCGCGATTGGTAAATTTCCAAGTCAAAGCAACAGGCTTGGGAAATTTGTGTTTTTGAAAATGTGTTTTGATAAAGAAATTACCAAAAATATTTCATTCAATATTTAACTCACAACTAGAGTTACTTGTTTCATTCCGTAGAGTCTCAGATTAAATTCAATGTTTCTTAATAAATAAATTTACTTTTCTTTGACAAAGCTTTTCTTAGAATTTCAATAATTCAATTCAATTGATAAAGCAGAGTCATTTTGATTTGAAATAAAATAAAAAAGAGGATTAAAAAGCGACAGTCCTTTAGAAACGAATTATATGTACTAATCATTCTTTTAGTCAGGATTTTCAGGTTTAACCCTTTCCGTGTCCTTTGCCAAAATCTCACTCACGTGCCCAGGTGCTATTTGAGTGAGAGAATGGCAATCGGCAGCTGACAATACGTTAGTGTATCGTGCACGACGTATTTTCCACATTGTGTGTGTGGCTAGGCTGTGGAATTGCGTCGTTTAGAGTCAAATCTCATACAAGTAACTATTTCACTCTCATGAATTTTATTCATTGAAGTAATAATACCAAATTTACTATCAAGTAGAACAGTAAAGTAAATATATCAAAGTTGGATCCTCAATTCGACTTACCATTAAACTACAATAATTTGGTACCAAATTTGGTACCATTTAGTCCAGTTCTCAGTTACAATATTTCAATTAAAGATTGATACACACGCGTGTTTTTATCGCATTAAACGCAATGGTCGCTAGCATTTGTCAGCCGATTTCAGTAAAATGGTACGTACAATAGAGCGTGCAAGTTGTGTGCCAGAACTCGGGTGTCGGAGGCGTCCCGGGACGTTCTCCCTAGTGTAGGATATTGCGCCCGGGTTCTTGTGTGAGAACCGTGGAGTGAATGTGTTGGTGTGCCTGTTTTGCCATTTTTTAAATATAGGAATAGGAAGGATAGGTAGCATACTTTCTGGTGTGATTGTTAATTATAAGTAGGTAGGGCCGGGCAGGGTGGTCACAGTCTCTGATCGGGTAGGCTCCATTTCGCGTGACCAACCTGTTTCAGGAAATCTAATCTGATCAATCAACGGTGAATATCGACGCGAATGGGGAATGCCATTTGTCTTCGATTTCACCTGGTTGATTTTTCGAATTTGGCGACGTGTGTCGCCATCGCGGTCGTGGTCGCGAGTTAGGCCTCGAAACGAACGTTTACTTGCTCGAGGTTCTGCAGGTGTGCACGGACAATGATTGTTGTGATCGTTGGTCGTCCACGTGTGTTCCGTACGGGTTCCGCGATTTTACTTTTTTGGTTCACCTTTATAAGTTATGTTTTGGTTTCCGTTATCAGGGAATCTCGAGCCCAGATTTAAGTTTCAGCGGGCATGGCGCCCGAAGAAAAGAAGAGGCTATGTGCCGAAGAGGACTACCAATGGTTCACCATTTAAAAGAATTCGAAAGGATTTTTTCGAATGGTGGGCCATTCTTGTTACTACTTCGTCACTGTGTTCGCTTGGATGTGTAGATTTTCTTTTCAGCTGCAGCAAGCTCTCCCTTGTAAATTCACAGATTTTTATTTAGCGTTGCGAATAACTGATCACGGTTTGAATTAGAGTTGCGAAAAAGTACAAGATCGTGGTTTGAATTAGTCTCGCGAATGGTTCTGTTTCGAGCGTACAAAAGATTGTTGATCAACCTTCTGTACGTGTGCAACCGTAAATCTCACGAACTACTGGCGTTGCATCTCCAATGTTAAATTAATGACAATGGAGTCTATTTGTTTGCGACGAGGACGAATTCAATCCACTCAATAATCAAACTTAACCAGCAATTTATTTAAGTTAGTACGGGAAAGAGTTCCGGTACGACAAGGTACGAGTACAGTGATGTTGTAGTAATGACAAAATATTTAAAAAAATCCCGTCTTTAGCAAATTTGTGTGCTTCTTATAATTGACCCTGTGTGGGTGGAGTTCACTGCATTTTCCGGGGTCTTCAGCTCCATTGGTGGAGCATTGCCACCTCTCTGAGTATGGTCAATTGGGGCACACCCCCAACCCCAAGTCAGGAGTAGGAAGAAAATTCACTTGGGTGTCCTAAATGAAAGGTCCCAAGGACTAAACAGGAAAGGCCACTCCAAAGTATCAACCAGATGGCTGGTTGAGTGACCCTCGAGCATTGTCTATCCTTAGGACCCAACAGGTTCCATGGTACGATTTTAAATTAGAGTTGCGAATAAATAAAGATTTCGCGCTTTTGATTAGAGTTGTGAAAAAATACTGATCGTGGTTGCTTTTAGTGTTGCGAGTAATGAAATCGCGATCGTTCTTTTTATTTTTTGATTACGAATTAAGGTTTATTTGTTTCGAGAATAATATTACAGTAATTTGTTGTTAGCGTTGTGATAATAATTTTCGTATTTTTCTTCTCTTTTTTCAGAGTACTATTTTAAATTGAAAAGATACTTGTCCTTGATCGATTTTCATGTTAGTCTCATTATTAATTTTAAAGTAGGGTTGCACTAAACAAATTTTCGCGTTGTTTGAGTAGAGTCGCCACTATGCCCCAATTTCTTCCACCGAGGTTGTGGAAATCTGTTTCTGAATCATCTGGACAAGGGTGATTGCATCAACAGCAGCAATGGTTGCAATGGATCCAAACCCGTTAGAGTTGTGTATCATAAAAGTATGAGTGCATTTGGGTAGTATTTCTTAATTAGCATTTAAATCAATTTTTTTAATTGTATAGATAAATTAGATACATTGGAGTTCCAAGTAATGAAGCACCCTTCCGGGATTGATTTTGAAATATTTTCCATTGATGTTTCGAAAGAGAAATAATGTTCCACTCACGGTTTTGTTCCGGTTTACGAGTGGATGATAATTATAGAGTAGTACTTCTGGTTGCTGTCCCCTTTTCATTGTTTTGTTGAACAATTGAGCGGTTGTTAATTAAAATACTGCTGAAGTTGTTTGTTACCTTTGCAAAGAAATTTTTTTTTTATTTTTATCGTACAATTTAGAATAATGTTCTTTTATATATTTGAAATTTGTGCACGTAATATTATTTATAAAGTAAAATTTTTGACAGATCTTTTTTTAACTCTTGTAGTACATCAATATACACGAAAAATTATTATTAAATTCTTAGTATCTTTTTAATTATTTAAATTGTTCAAATTAATTTGATTAGAGTCCACGGTGAGTATTCGTTGTTACAGTTAGGTTTTTATTAATTTTTTTTTTTTTAATCCTAGTATTTTTAAATTCATACAATAGAGTATATTTTTATAAATTATTGAATCTACTTTGCATAAATTACAGTTCACTCGCGGTTATGGTTTTGTTTTTAGGATAAAAGAAATTGGAAAGAAATATGTTTCACGAATGCAATTTGACTCTTTATGTCGATAGTAGAGTTTTTCCTTTTTAATTATCGGAAGTTCGTTGCTTTTTGTTTATACTAGTAAATTAGATTAATTTTCAGTAAAATATGACCATTCTAGTTTTGTTTTTTAAAAATACTTTGTAATATTGATAAAACACACAAATTGATTTAGTAAATAAAAAATCAGTATAATATATAGTATATTGAATCAATAAGAACTGAATTATATCACTATAATCTGTTCCTTCTTCATCTTGATATTAATAAACAAAATTTTTCAATTCATACTTTCTGATTATTCTATGCATATTAATTAAAAATCACCATTTAAAATCAATTAGGATTCTCTTCTTAATTTTTTTTTTTTTTTTTATCATTAAGAGTTTTCATTTAATTTCGAATAAGTGATCTTTATTTCTCTAACATGTTTTTTTTTTAATTTTCATTTGTTTCTTTTTTTTTACAACTAATCCAGTGAATGAGTTGGTTACAGATTTGTAGAGTTACAGAAATTTTCGATTGAATTTTTTTCAAATATATAAACCAGTTTCAGTATATCAGTGGCTCAAAAATAAAATAACATAGGTGATATGAAATATTTGGAAGAAAAAAGTTCACATTGTAAAATAATATTTGAGCCACTCCAATCGAGAATATTTATATTCAGTAGAATTTTATTTAATAATTTTTGTTTCGATTTGATTCAGAAAATATCGCAACACCAATGGAAAAAGAGGATAAAATTCACCAAAAAATACTCCCTTTAAATTTTCATGTACATATGTACGAGGGGTAGAAACTAAAATTAAAATTCATATTTTCCAGATTTACCTATACGTAAGCTATTTGTAAACTAAAGTAGTCACGTACTGTTAGGTAGGATTTTTATTAATTAAGAAAAATATAATTATTAAATTATTTTTAATTTGTGAATGATTTTTAATTTGAGTTTGTTCCAAAAACCATTAAACCTCTTTTATTCCTTTAGATTCTTATTACGTAGGTAGGGTAATTATGTTTTATAATTTTGAGTTTCTTTTAGGAAATATTGGTCCAACCAAAGGAGATTCGTCCCATAACTTCTATAATTTTTTTTATATATCCCTTTAGCTTGTTATATAGGTAGGGTATAAATTAAACCCCCTGCTTTGTTCAGGTTTACAGGTAAGCAATTTTTAAATTGAGATAAATACACAATAAGGAAGGTCACTTTTAAATTAAGATATACATATCTGTTGTCAGGCAAGCTATTATTAAGTTAAGATAGATCTTTTGTCAGGCAGACTATTTCTTTCGATTTTGATTACGTACTTAGGATAGACTTAAGTCTTATAATCTTGAGTTTGTTTAACCCATTCGCTGCCAAGCCTAAATTATATGAAAGTCATTCCCATTACCATTCATATTTTGAGTGTTATTGTTTACCAAAGCTCTGTTATTGCTTGATTAGAGCACATATATTATTATACATAATCATTTGCAAGCAATAGTATTTTTTCAATATTTTTACATTTCTATATTTATGTTTGTGGCCACAAAAAATTTGCTAGTTCAAAAACCTGCATGTTATAACATATTTAAAGTACGACGAGTATACTCGTTTTGGCAATGCATGACACCCTGCCAAAGACGAGTATACTCGTCCTTGGCAGCGAATGGGTTAACCATTTGCGCTGGAAAGACGTGCCACACGCGTCAAGACGTTTATATTTCAAAGTCAAATAAAAATAACGTGCGCGGGGCACATGGACTGTGATCGTTTGACGAAGTACAGTTGAATACACCATATTGCACAATATTATTAATAAATGAAATTTAAGTATTTTTTTGGCACGCGCAACTGTGAATTAGCTGCCAGCGCAAGTGGTTAAGGAAATATTGTGGAACCAGTGAAAGAAGAATCGTCGCATAACATCCATCTTCTCTTTTTTTTAGCTGTTTAGATTTTACGTAGGTAAGACATAAATGAAACCCTCTATATTTTCATGTTTATTACTTAGTAAACAATATTTAACAATTAGGAAGGTTACCTTAGGACGTTACGACGTTTTTAAGTTAAGGTGTACATATCTATCATTAGGTAGGTTCTTAGTAAGTTAACGCTTTGTTGACCGGTGACGAGTTAACTCGTCTTTTCATACCCAAACGTTGCTGACCGGTGACGAGTTAACTCGTCTTTTCGAACCTAAACGATAAAACGGCTATTCAAACAAGATATTACACAATAAAAAACCTGATATCACAAATTACGTTGATAAGAAAAATCAGGTTTCCAAATTCTCCAAAATAAATGTTTTCTTCAGCAATCGTGATAAAATTCATTGGAGTTTATTTAGAGCGTTTTACTTCCATATTCAATTACAAAATAATAGCCGGTGACGTGACATAGTTTCTATGTAAAATTCCCGGTCAACAAAGTGTTAAGATAAATCTGTAATCAGGTTAACTCCTAAGTTAAGATAGATTTTTAACTAGGCAGGTAATTTCTAATTTAAGATGTGTTTACAGTTTGGTAGGAGCGAATAAACACATTACTCCAAAGGTTAATTTAAGTGTAATTTTTTTTTTTTTTATACATATAGACATATTTCTGTTAATTCTTCCAAAAACTCCTAGCTAGGCGTTTGCATAGCGATCGAAAATCGAACGTTTTGCAAATACACGTACGTCCGAAGGAGAATATATTTTGTATATTTGCTTAAAAAGAGGGTGGATGGGACGTGGCTAGGGTGGGTCTCCGTACGTAAAAACCTTTACCGGGTAAGATTCGGGAAATCGATGTTATTTAATACATAATTACTAGTCGCATCGCTAAATCTGTGATGCAGTTATTAATTATATAGAAAATAATACGAGCTAATTAGCTGGGATTTCGGTTAGGCATTTCTTCAAATCAACTTGCTTCTGATCTTGAATTTGTTTATCTTCCTCATTGTGTCATTATATGCAAATTAATGAATAAGTAAATATTAAATATTATTATATATTCATATATTTAACTATTAATTTGTATTGAATAAAGTTAATAAACTAAATTAACAATGGATAACTTAGAAATCTTTTTTTTATCTTGGATTTAATAATAATTCCCACCAAGCGAGCGCTAATATCTCTTTCTATGTTCCGTTGATAAAGTTGTAAGTGACACGAAAATGGTAATGAGACCCTAGAGCCTCAAGAATTCGGGCGATAAAAGTACATTGGATGAATTGTTTACTCTTATACCTCGTCTGTGCTTAAACAGTCGATTTTACACATTTTTCATCTATTCGATATCGAATATATGTTCATTCCTCTGAACTGAAGAGATTAAACTTCAATTCATCGGTAAAAATGATTTTAGTCCATTCCTCTTAAGTTGCGTTGATATTTTCCTTAGCGACATGCAATCGTGCTCGACGATTTCTTTTGCTTATAAATTGTTACATATTAGATTGGAAACTATGAAACGGGCGTTGCGTCAATTTGTGCGGCACATATGAGTCCAATTTTTTGACTTTATTTGTTGCACGCAAATGTTTTAACTCAGCTGTACGACTAGTTCCTAGTTTAGACCCAAGTGTTTGACTAGTTGTGTGTGGATCGGATTCCACAATCGTCCTTAATTCCTGGTTATCAATATGAGCCGGTGGTCTTCTTCGAGGCTCATTCACGATACTCAAATTGCCAGAATGAAATTTTTGGAACCAATATCGAGCATTTTTTTCATCGGTGGATCCATCTCCGAATGTCTGATTAATATTTCTTTAAGCTTGAGCTGCGGTATAATTTAATTTAAACTCGTACGAAAAGAGTAGATGTAAATCGCGTTTTGTTTCCATCTGGTTTAGGATAAAAATGAAATAAAAATGGGATACAAAGACGAAAAAATTTTACAAAATGAGTAAGAAGAATACCTTTAAGCTTTATAAATAAAAATATCGAGCGCGCGTTACAATGTATCTCTCTCAGTCGCAGCTGAACATAGACGAAACAGAAAAAAATTCATAGTTTCATAGTTTCCAATCTAATATTATTACTTAACGCGTCTTTCTTGACAAAATTGATTGACGCGTCGCGTCGCCGATAGATCAGGTTATCAGTATAAGGCGTTGTCTTCCGTGATTCACAGACTCAGAGACTGTTAGAAAAATTACCATTCCTTTGAATATACGCTATCGTCCATATCTATTTGACCATTTGGTGGAATCGGATCAAAAAGTTTGTATCAAGGTTATAATATATTGTAAATACCCCTAAATAGAATGAATATACATTTATATGAACGACATAGAAACATAATCTATTTTACGAGTGTAAGAGAGAAATATTGTAATAAAAATTACATTGAGATGCTCTGTTTGAAATATATTTTGTCCGTTAAACTTTAAACCGAAGGTGGTCAACTACTTATGGATGATAGTATATGTATTTCGAAGTTTGATGATAAGTATTAACAGAAATATTCGAATGATTTGTAATTTTGTTGAGTGTGACATTCTGGCTATGTAATCGCTAAATTTGTCGTCGCACTTTTGGAAAAATATATTTGCTAAGATCTACTTCTGAGTACGTCTAATTACAAAATTGATAAAAAACTACACAAATAAAGCAAACATTGAGAAAACTTTTTGAAATATCTATGTTTATAGAATTAAATATTTCAAATGACTGCAATAACAATGATTTCTTACGAACATTACGTTGTACAACAATTCTGGGAAAAAGAATCGAAAGAACAATACTGAATACAGTAGAGTCTTCCGTATGTTCGGATAAAGAAATTTTCAGATAACAGTTCAAATATTTTTCTGAGACGAATCTTTATTTATTTAAATGGAGTTTAAGAAAATTGACTGTTTCTTTAAACAATTTGTAGATTTCATATCCGTTTCACTGTTGAGTTACATAAATTATTATTAATGTAATTATTATAATGTTATTAATTTAATGTACATAAGTAACTATGTGATAAGAATTCGTTTCGATCGATTAAAAGAAAGTACATATTACATGTAAACACTACGTTTTTACAAAAAAAAAAAAAACATCTGATGCTAGAAGACACTGTACAGATAACTTAACATTCGGATGACACTGACATAACAATATCACCTGTAGAATGTTCAGATATTAAAATACTGAGTGACGTGTGTTCAGATACAAGAGGCTGTATTGTATACAAACATTTACTGTACAATCCGGTACGATGTATACACGTATATTCTGTCACCTTTACGAATCAAACATTTTTCTACTTCCTCTTTATTGCAAATATGGAAAAGCATTTCCCCATCTGCACATCAACTTTCATAGTCTAAGCAGACGCGTACGATTGTAGAAGGACGTAGCGTATTTGGTTGTAGAGAAGTGAGAAAGCGTGTATCCGTCTGAGAGAGGTTAGCTTTAAGAACACTGTGTAAAAATATATGTACATTCTAATCGTTATAAAGTTACGAATGAAACTAAATTTTGTAATATCAATTTTCTTTATTCACATGTTCGTCACTACATATACATTACCGCTCAAAAATATCCGGACACTTGCTTATTTTTAACAGAATAGAATTTATAATTTTGTTATTCAATTGTTATTGTTACAGCTATGTGCAGCAGAATATGATGATAGGATAAAATTGAATATTGTGAATAAATTGTTGAGCTAATGTGCAATAAAAATGGCATTAAAGTCTATAACTGTCGAACCTTATGGAACACTATATATTTGGATTATTTAATTGCGAAGCTATGGATTAAATAATGACGTTTTTCTACAATGCATTCAAGCAGTGTCCTTTATACGAATTTAATTTTAAGACACTTTTGGCAAATTTTTATTAATAGATAATTTTTAGTTACAATGCGTCGATTCCTTAAGAAGGTAGTATTACTTTCAGTCATTAAATTGTGATTAATTTACATGTTTTAGTAACATTTATGTATCATCGTTAGAAATTGTTTAAATTAACAAATTTATTAGTGTCCGGATATTTATGAGCGGTACTGTACATATATGCCGTTGCTCATAAAACTGAGCGTATAATTATGTCGGTAATGAAAATCGGTGGAAATATGAATGAAAACAGATATTTCAATACAACAATATAATTTTATACAGAATCGAAAATGTTACAACGTAATTTAACAAACAAAAGGAACTTCGAAACAAAGCTACGCGAAGAATCGGAAAATATTTCGCTATCTTCCGTTGCAAAAATTAATTCTATCCGTGTTATAATGTTTGCAGATAGTAATTAATAATAAAGTTTCGCAACGAAATACTAATATGTTATATTAAATCTAGTATAAAAATAATAACATAATGGCATAAATATCCATGTAGATGCTGAATTTTATGCAGTTAAATATAGCTAAATATTTAAAGTTATTCAACAATTTTTTAATTGTTATTTAAACTATTCGAATAAATATATATTGTGGTACTGCACTAAAATTTCAACGTTTTCGTTCATTTTCCTGTCGATTTTCATAACAATCATACGTGTACACACGATTTTGTAACCTCTGTTTCGAGCGTACCAAAGATTGTTGATCAACCTCCTGTACGTG
>SMSQ01024555.1:0-16761 GCA_019453375.1 Ctenoplectra terminalis | reverse complement strand
TTTTTTTTTTTTGCAATTATCTATTATATATTTATGTTTATTACTTTAGAAAGTATTATTACTACAGTCATTAGAAGTTACAGTGGCAAAGGTTATTAACGTAAAATTGTTGATTTCATTTATAAGTGTAAATAATCTTTTTTTTTTAATTGATAAATTAAACATTTTCTATTATATGTTCTGTAAATAGTTATTAATAAATTAAATATTATAAATAACAGGTTTAAATTAAAGCGTTAAAATTGGGATCGCGTGTATAGCAACATAACTTCGTAATGCACCATCATAAAATTAGCATATCAAGTACTTATATAATTTTCTTTGGAAGTACACCAAACCGTCTTGCAACACGATAGATAGGTTCCGTAAGTTAGGTTATCTCGAAAATTAAGCGAGACCGCGCCTTATGCGTATAGGAGAAACTTATTCAAAACATTGTGTTAAGCAAACATATCGAAAAATCATCCAAATCAGAGAAGGGAGCCCTTTTCTGTAGTTCTACCTTTTCCAATTTTATTGTAATTAAATTTATTTATTTAAAATATTAAGTTATGAGTAAAAAAATAACATGTTGTCATCTTCTATAAGATGTTAACACATTGACGACGGGACCTTGTTTTTGTAAAACTTGCTGGGGAACAAAGTTACGACCGAGTGAATTCTTGCTTGCATACTTTCGAAAATAAATTGTATTGTAAACATAGCTCTTAATTTAAAGTTTGGACTGAACAGATGACTTTTTACAAGTAAACTTCCATACATCGTCGTTCGCTATTTTCACCTTTTCAAGATCTGAAATACAAAACATGAGAAACTTCGTTATCCGTCCTCAATGTGTTAATATAGTAAACAAAAAATTACGTCACTTGTGTAACTTGTGTTGTTTGGTTATGCATATTTTAATTCTTTAATTCGTGCTATATTTAACAAAAATAAAATTAAGCGACGATAACATAGACAAATAAAGCAATATTAAGATGTCATGAATTTTTTTATGAATTTGATCGATTATGTTTATCATATATCGTACGAACGTAATGTATGTATCTGAACATTGAAATTTATGAAACAAAATGTCAAAAAAGTTTCAAAAAGTTTCAAAAAATTCGTGTAAAGTGTTTTGAACTTATTTGTTATTGAATGAAAACTTCTTATAAAAACATTTTATACTAAAAACACGTAAAACTTCTTAAGTAAGGAGACTCACCTCCTTACTTAATAATACGTAACAGCTCGTAAATGGCTTTAAAGAAAGTATCTAGAACATAAAATTAATCTTATCGTCGTTAAATTTAGCCTGTAATTAGAGCTTCCGAGCGCTAGATTCTAGAACCCTATTATACTGTCCTTGCATACGTTAATAATTAGCGCCCTTCCTTTGGTTAAACTACAAATTACTGCGTACACCTGTTCTAATAACTTACACTTTAAAATTAGTTTCCTACTCACACTTAATACCTCGCGTAGGTATATCAGAACAATTTGTTAACAATTCATTTATTTAAAGGAAACAACTTGAAACGCTTCATATCATTATTCATTTTACTATACAGGGTATTCCAAAAGGTCTGTAAATTCCTTTAAGGGATGATTGCTGAGATAATTTCAAGCAACTTTTTCCTTTGCGAAAATGTCAAGATCTGTAAAAGTTATATCAAATAAATCAATCAATTATTATTCGTGTGGAACAAATAAACTGAGTTTCAACATTCGTTCACATTTGCTCCGATACATTCTGACTTGTTCATCGAGGCACAAACACGGCGCGGAATCAACGCTCCAGCTGGCGGCCAGCCGTCTTACTCGCTTTATGATTGATCAGTATTTTTCGTTAATAACTCGTTAACGGAACTAAATTTGACATTTTTACAGAGGAAAAAGTTGCTTGAAATCATCACAGGAATCATACCTTTTGGGACACCCTGTAGATATAAGGAGTATGCACTGTTCACAAGAAATCCCTTAGAAGGAATGCGGATCTGTTTAGTAATTAGAATATAATAGATCCACATTTTTTTAACAGAGTTATAAGAACAAGGCATACATATTTTTGTTATTCGTTGAAACAATAATTTATTAATCAGATTGTATAATCTCGCATCACAGACAAGACACAGAGATTATTTGGCAGAGCGAGCAGAATACCCCTATTGTCCCTGTGCCATATCGCAAGCCATCTTGCGAACAGTGCGCGCTACACAGTTCAGCGATTATAATATATTAGAATTAATTGATTAAAACTTGAAATGATCGTAAGAAATCGACATTATAAATCGTATTAAAACTCGAATCTAATCCGTACATTCAATTATCTGAATGCTTTACAATATATCTTAGTAACATGTACAGGGTGTCCCACGTAACTGGAACAGACTGCACCTCCTAAACGGGTGTGAATAGAAGAAGATGTTATAAGTAAACGTTAAATGGTATCAGACGGTGCATGATATGCAACAAATTTTATGCACTTTTGTGCATCGGTGCATTCAGTGCATCAGAAAAATACAACTGCACTTTTTTTTTAAACAGAAACCTATGTTTTTGACTGCACCAATCGATGCAGTTTCTTGTGCACTACGTGAAAGTACTAACATACTTATGTCTTAAACTTTTTTATTAGGAAGTTATCCAAGTTAAAAGTTCTGTAAATTATTTCGGTCTCTCGGCAAGTGTTCCGGAGTGCCCACGTTACAACAAGTGTTCGAAAGGTCCTCCATTGCAGTCCAACCACTTTTCCATCCGCGCTTGACGTTGCCCAACACATTGCCGATGTCCCTTCCTGTAATTTTGAATATTTCTTGCTGAATGCGTAGTTGGAGCTCTTCAAGATTAAAGGACGAAACGTTAGAGACCGAAATAATTCAGAGAACTTTTTGCTTCGATAACTTCCTAACAAATATTATATGTTTATTATCTATATATCTAATTATGCCTGTTTAGGCCATAAGTATGTTGGTACTTTTACGTAGAGCACAAGAAACTGGATCGATTGGTGCAGTCAAAAACATAGGTTTCTGTTTAAAAAAAAAGTGCAGTTGTATTTTTTTGATGCATTGGATGCACCGATGCACAAAACTGCATAAAATTAGTTGCATATTATGCACCGTCTGATACCATTTAACTTTTACTTATAAAATTTTCTATTCCCAACCGTTTAGGAGGTACAGCCTGTTCCAGTTTCGTGGGACACCCTGTATACACGGTGAACCACGATACGTGATCAGCTTAGATTATTCTGTCGTTGATGGACCGATTGAAATTTTTTTTATCCAGTACACTATGGTTCAAACAGAGTTATAAGAGAATATCGTACATTTTTTGTGAACCCTTTTCGTTTGGAGTTTTCCAAATCACCTTCAATTTTCTATAAATAAATCTAGAACTTTTTTACATCCATTTTTTAGCGGATATTGAGACGAATTAGGTAAGCATCGTAACAAAATTTTTTAATTTTTTACTCACTGGTTACGACATATCGAACGACAACGTCCACGCTGCATTAATATGTGGTGCGGTTTTATCGGAAAACGGATAATTGGACCTTATTTTATCGATGGTATCCCAAATGGTCAATAATGCACTGCATTTTTAGAAGATGAATTATAATTTCTGTTAAATGAAGTACAGTTAGGATATCGTAATCAGATATAGTATCAACATGACGATTACCCTGCACATTATGCTATGACAGCACGTCAAGTACTCGACGGAAAATTTCCTGAATGTTGGATTGGTCGTAGGGGTGTAGTGAATTAGCCAGCGCGTTCTCCTGATTTTACTCCATTAGATTTCTTTTTTGAAATAAAAAGTTTATAAAGCAGCTCCAACGGTGAAAAATATGCGACAGAATTGTTGATATACGCTTAGCTATCAGTGCAGATATCGCATAAAGAGCGAAGCAGTCGCTTAATTGCTGTTTACGCAAGTGTTTTACAGCTAATGGGCACCATTCCGAATATCGTTCTATTAATTACAGTAAAGTATGGAGAATAGGGAGGACAATATCCGCAAAAAATAGAGGTAAAAAAGTTCTAGGTTTATCTACAGAAAATTGAAGGTGATCTTAAAAACTCCAAAAGAAAAGGGTTCACAAAAAATTTGCGATATCCTCTTGAAACTCTGTTTGAAGCATAGTGTACTGGACAAAAAAAATTTCAATCGGTCCATCAACGGAGAGAATGATCTGAGCTGATCACGCACCGTGGTTCATCTTGTATTTTAGTAGTATTTATATACAACGTATACTTTATTCAATTGAGTGAATTATGATCATAACGATTTAGTATGAGATGAATAGCGTTCTACGTAACAATGACAATCTGAAATTGTATAGCAGAAAAGTAATCGTTCTATTATCCGAAATTCCATTATTCGAACAGCTTTATCCCCTTGTTAGATCAGATAAAGGAGACTCCACTGTAATACATCCCTTTATCGAACTTCAAAAGATCCGTTGTGCAGACATAATTAAAATCTTTGTATAAAGACTGTATGGATTAAGATAAAAATATACACGACGGTACAGAAAATTTCACAAATGCTATTATATTCTTTTTATTAGTTTTGTAAACAGGAAGGAGCAAACACGATTCAGGTATTGAACTTCTTACTTCTTTATCGTTTGTTTTATTCCTGACTTTCAATTCCAGAACTATCGTGCTTCCAATTGTAACGACCAACGAAATCACCAACCGCGAATTCGGCTCATAAAATTTACGGCAAGTATAAAACGAGAAGGTAGAAAAGTATAGTTATTCTACATAGTAATACGATATGTTGGTTTCCGTTTGCTGAGAAATTTTCAGTAACTCGAATATTGTTTTCCAACTCTTTCCGCAACAATTAAAACTGTTCGACATAAATATTTATGTATTTACGCGTAAAACTATAGCCGACTATTGTACGATACTAATTCTGTGTGTCGTAAATCGTAACACGCGTATATCGATTTAATTTGACGTAAATAATTGTAGCAAAATGTACAGGGAAACAGGTGGTAATACGGACCAGAGTTGTAATACGGATCAGGTACTTATTTTTATGATAAATGCTGCGGTATGTCAGAAATTGAAACTATCACAGTAACTAGTGTTCATTAATGCTACCACGCAAGACTAGTAATTGGTATATTTACTTCAGCTAAAAAGGGAAATGTTTGTTTTTGTTTCTCTAAAAAGTTTTTCATGGTAAGATGAATAAATTATTTTTATACCAAATGATAAATATTTAAATTGTAGAGGTATAAGTAAGCATAATTTTGAGTTTCAAAATGTTTTATTCAGTTATTTGTAAATATCTTTCCCACGCTGAAATTTTTAGATTATTTAAAGAAAAGGTGTGAGGTGGCAATATGAACTATGGTGAATTGTAAGTCAATGTGTGAAATGTCGAAAATGTCTGGATGTGAGAATGTTTTATTGGTGATTTTTATCAAAATTTTTAAAAATCTTTCATTAAATATCAAATTTACATTAAATTTCAACCATAACTTAAATAATTTTGAAATTTTACACATAATTACTACAAATATGGAACAAAAACTTGTTTTAGCATTAAAATACAAGATGTGTAAAAAGAAATCAACTGTTTGTGCCGCGTGTGTTGTAAAGCGGGTAAATGTATACGTAACATTTAATGTAAAATTAAACATAAAGCTGATCTTGCAGTTCCACATTCGTCTCACAATTACTTTATTCTTCCTCACACAACTCTTTCTTCTTCGCCCAACAAGTGGCCTCCATTCCTGCCAATCTTTACACATNAAAAAAAAAAAAAAAAAAAAAAAAAAAAAAATAGAAAATTAAAATAATGCATAATTCCTAAGTTTGAGAATTTTTAAATTAGTTATTTAATGATTTTATAAAAAAATATTATGTATCTAATGAATGCATAATGATTTTTTGTTATTTTAAATTCTCTGAGATATCAAGCTGATCTTGAATTTATTAAACGGTACTGCATGTTTTGTTCAGTAGTGTGCTGTAGCTAATAAAAATATGTATTCAATGGTCTATAACAAAATAACCTTCAGTTAGACAAAAACGAAAGTAGAGAAAGTAATGGTAACGGAAATATGAGAGAAAACAGAATTTGTTCGCACACGTGCGATTGGCGTGCTACCTAAGGTAAATAGATGAACTTATTGATGAGTTTTATCAGGAAGCGTACATCAGCAAGCCCAGCACGAAATGCGGTTCATTTCCTTTTTTCTCAATCTCTTTCACCAGCTTATAAATTTACAAAGTATTGTAAATCAATCATATCACATTTAACCTATTGACCTTAACGTAATATTTATTTCCTATAAACTTTAGGTATAATCTTTCCTTAACAAGTTTTTATTATTATGAAAAACAACAAAGACGTTCTGGATAATCACATTAAAGTGTTACGAAATATTGTTTCTATAACTATTAACATTAGAACTACCGAATCAGTTAAAACGACTGGTTCATAATTTCTTATAGAAATTTTATAAATTTACAATAATGTATTTTTGTGGATTTTCCGTCATTTTTTGTGAAAAATATGCACCAAGAATTGTACACCCTTATCATAAGTATTTTTTCAAATACTTATCATTTCGATTTCTTTAGTACAAACAAGTCTACTTTAATCGCCGGTAGTTTTACTGTTAAAGGGAATGAGAATATTTTTTTGCAATTTTTGTAGATAAACCGAATATCATTGTCAATTTTCACAGGGAGTCAAAGGTGTAATCCTTTCATTTTTTGTTAAATAGAATGGTAAGCAAATTCTTTCCGTTTTGAATAACTCTCATTTGATGTCATGAATAATGATATGTATGGCGGTTATTATATAAATAATTATTTCGTATATGTATCTACACTACCGCTCAAAAGTATACAGACATTTGCATATTTATAATTTTGTTATTTAATTATTATTGTTATAGCTATGCGCAGCAGAATATTACGATAGGATAAAATTGAATATTGTGAATAAATTACTGAGCTAATGTGCAATAAAAATGACATTAAAGTCTATAAATGTCAAACCTTATGGAACACTGTTTTATTATTTAAAAAGTTCTTTATATTTGGATTATTTAATTGCTAAGCTATGGATTAAATAATGACAATGGTTAATTTAAACAGTGTCCTTTTACGAATCGGATATTTCATTTTAATACACTGTTGGCAAATTTTTATTAATAGATAATTTCAGTTTACAATGCGTCGATTCCTTAAAAAGGTAGTAAATATTACTTTCAGTCATTAAATTGTCATTAATTTACATGTTTTAGTAACATTTATGTATCATCGCTAGAAATTGATTAAATTGACAAATTTATTACTGTCCGGATATTTATGACCGGTAGTGTACATACATATCGTTACTCACAAAACTGAGCGTACACTTATGTCGGTAATGAAAATTAACGGGAATATGAATGAAAACAAATATTTCAATACAACAATATAATTTTATATAGAATCGAAAATGTTACAACGTAATTTAACAAACAAAAGGAACTCCGAAACAAAGCTACGCGAAGAATGAGAAAATATTTCGCTATCTTTCGTCGCAAAAATGTCCGGATATTTATGAGCGGTAATGTATATAGTTATATTAATTACAATTTTAATTGGTCCTCCGAATGTTAGTAGCTGACAGTTTTTTCCATCGCGTATGAGCGTTCGACGCAATGTAGTTTCGAAAGCCAAAAACGTACGCGGATTGGTTTTCGCCCGAAACATTAATTTTTCCAATCAATGCCTTTTGTAAAAGCATGCATATTCCGATTACCCTTCTATTGCGCCCTTAACGCGCTTATATTGTGGAGATCGTACGATGATACTTACTGAGACGTGAGGATTTTAAAGGTCTGCCAAAGCCGCGGAACTTTTTCCAGGTCGAACGTTCAAGAATGAGTATGCACTGTGCAGAACTGGAAAGAAATCCGCAAAAGGGCACAGGAGGAAGAGAGGTACTTTGCTCGTTCCGTGTAACTGCGATGTGGTGCGAGGTAATGTGATCCTATTCGCAGATACGATCGATTCAGCCAATAACAAGAAGACATATGTCTGTCTTTATGATTGTGTTAAGAAAAAGTGTGCCTATTATATTATGGGATTTATTTCAAGCTCTGCACAGTACCATTTACGATGTACAGTAAAGACTCGATAAGTGTTCAGAATTTGGGACCGGTGAGGAACATTTAACGGACAGGAGACTCGCTTCTGCAAACTGTTTGTATCTTGCTGACGTCGACGAACGTAGAAAAAGACAGGTTGACGAAGAAGAAAGAGGAACTAGGAGTTGAGGTGGTCGTAAAGATTAAACGCTTACATATCGGTGAGATAACGCTAATGCAGCGATGAAACTTTTTTATTTATTTATTTTTTTTTTTAATAAAAATTTCACTAACATATCGGTGAAATCTTGCTGATTAAAATGAGACCAAACACGATATTGTTATGACAATTGGTTACGATGATTAGGCTTGTAAATGTTCCTCTTTCCCCGCTGTTTCTTTCTATGCATTCACAGAAAGTAAATTATTTCAAGATTATTCGGGTTAATTAAAAATATCGTAACAATTTCGTGTTTGGTCTCATTTTAATCAGGAAAAACTCATCGATATGTTAATGAAATTGTCATAAAAAAGAAATGAAAAATAAAAAAGTTTGATCGCTGCATTAGCGTTATCTCACCGATAGGATACGATAGAAATTTTCAAAGGGAAGCCTTGCGGTGTCATATTTTTCCCATGCTTCCTTCAGGGGGAAACCTCTCAGTGGTGGGGATAACCTACGAACACTTAGCGTGTAGATCCTTTCGAACATTTAGCGAGTCTTTACTCTACCGTTTTTAACACTAGGTTTTGCGGGCACCGATTGGATCATTTTGATGGGTACATTAAAATACAGATTTTTTGTAATATCATTAATTCACTTTAGTTTACATCAATAGATTTTTATTAGCAGAGATTTATTTAGCACATCTTTCGCTAAAAATGCTAATTTCATTTTTCGTTTACATACTTCTTACAAAATCGCGGTAAGCAAACAGCTGAATTAGGTCATGTGCATTTCAAGGCGCTTTCACCTCTTAAGGGAAACACCTTGGGACTTAGGATGATAAAACTAAGGCAGGCTATACTGATGGGGACGTTCTCACGGCTCACGGATAGTCCAGAAGGACATTATTGTATTAGCTTTCGCCGGGAACGCACGGATTATTAAATCTGGTATTTTAAAACGCCCACAAAGTTATCTTTAACCCACCGCTTAATTTCTGATTCACCTTACATATTCTGCACTCATATTTGTTAAACTTAAGCATGAAGTTCCCTAAATCTAGTGTTAACCCTTTGCACTCCACTGGCGTCACTACGGCGACGTGCATAATTTTCTTCAGAGATTAACTTTTAAATTAAACTCTGTATCTTCGTCAATTCAAACACTTCTTTAGTTTTAAAATAAAGTAAATTAAACAGATAAATAAAAAATCGTAAACATTTGTAATTTTCTATTACTCTTTCCGAAAGAACGCTAAATTTTCACAGTTGTCCTTTGAAGCTTAAAAAAGTTCACGAGTGCAAAGGGTTAATTTAAACGCCACATATATAACGCGTATTTAGCTACTGAAGATGAAACGAAAAAAAATTCTATATCTATTCTTGGGAAACTGTTCATTTCTGTTGTTGATAATACTCTAAACGTCTTCACTCGAAAATAGTCTTTTCTACCCGAATCTATCACAAGCTAGTTAACCATAATTAGCATGTGTTCCGTTACGTCACAGGAGAAAAAATTTCTGTAGCATGTAAAAATAAGAAATAAATTCTTATCTTCAGATGAAATATTTTCCAGTTATAATCATATAATGGTAATACAACGGTAATATTTTACTTTTTTAAATGAAAGTAAGAAAGGAAAATTTTAATAATGTTGAACATTAATTTAAAGTGGGATAACGCGTGAAACGGTCCATGGTCACACTTTAATCTTTTAATTTACTTAATTTTCATTTAATTTAATCCGCTGCATTAATTCTGTCGGAGCTGTAAATGTTCCTATCGCATTTCCAACAATAATGTTATTTCTTTGATTTATAACAGTATAATATAAATTCCTTTTTTCCGCAATTCAAATCATTCAAAAATATTACTCTCATGTATAACGAAGAGATAATTTTAAAAAGGAACACACGTAAAAGAGTAACAAAGACGATTATCCTGTAAGTTGAAGAGTTATTTTGATATTTTTCGAAAAATATTGAGGTCTTTCTTAATCTCAGCACTATTAATGGGTATTCTTAAAACCCATACGGTAAAAAATTTTTAATCAGAATTATTTATTTATTTTTTATTTTTAATCAGAATTATTTATTTTAAAAATTTATTTTATAAATTTTTTATGCCAAAAATTTTTTGAAATTATTTATCGTCGTATACAGCTTTAAGTTTGATATTCCGAAATCACTGTTATACATGGAAAACACTATACATATATTAAAAAAAAAAAGAAAAAGAAAATGAGCTCACGTAACGCGATGATTGTGTGTTTTTACTTTTACACGCTTCTTATCTGGAAGATCTACTAGAATATTAGGGGAGCATAAACCTGAATCTAGTAAAGAATTTAAAAAATTAATATTTTTACGATGGAATAAAATGGAAAAAAATACGACAAGAAGGCATTTTTAGGTTATCATTTTGTTCATTTTTAATTTTTTGCATTAGATTTTGGTTCAGTTTCAGCAAATTTCATAATCTCTAAAACTATTTTTCTTTCATTTGTTCAAGAGTAATACTTTTGTCGAAATTATGTCGCCTGTATAATGATGCAAAATGAAACAAAGCTAATTAAAATTGTTCAAAACGATACAAGCTAAATTCTTTCTAACGAAAAAAAATATGATTCGATACTAGATATATCAATGAATATATAGCAAAAACTTTCATATCGATATCTCTGTTCATTTCTCCAAAAGAAATTTAGAAACTGTGCTCACTTTTAAATTATCTGGACAGGATTTTAATCGTAAATTTAATCGACTTTTTAATCGTAATTAAGAAGTTCCACGGCGCACTTGTTCAAACGCAACAATTAATTGCTGCGCGAACCAAACTTCTGTTTTTTGTTTAATTTTCAAAACTACGATGAAACGGGGACACCACTTTGCGACTTCTTTGTCTGCAATTTGAAACTGCTAATAACAGTTCAAGTTTCAAGTTCATTCATGGAAATCACGTCCCAAGTGTCTGCCACGTCGCTGAGCGGAGTAACTAATTGTAAGCTAGGTAACTTGCAATAATTACATTCCTCCGCGGTGTACTTACCGTTCGAATTTTCAATTCCACCAGCCAATTAGGTCAATGATGGAAATAAAGGGAAAAAGTGTCCTCAAAGATGGTAGAACAAAGTTAGCGAAGTCGTAACAAGAATCACAATAAACGTGTTTCGAGTATTTCCACAAGAGATTTTACATGTTTAAATTTCGAACAAAATTTTCTTTTTTAAAAGATGTTAACGATATTTTGGGACATCAGAGACCAGTTTTCTACAATTTTTTGGTACAGTTTAAACAGTAGCGTACTATTAGAAACCGGTAATACAGAAATATGTTTAAAAATAATGTAAAACTTGCGATACTGAGAAAAGAAGTACTTCGGTGCTTACTACACAATTGATACTTAACACTTTGCGGGCCGCGCATTTATCGAAGCGCCGTTACGCTGCCGTCGGTGAGATTCACGCAGGTTCTACTGCTCGCCAACGGTGATATTTACGCAATTTTTCGCAACATAAGTAGTTGGTATATAATTATTATTAAAGAAGACACTAAAATAACTGTTACACTATTTTTATTCCATAGTCTTATATTTTTTAACTAGTACTAAAACATTTTATTTAAAAAATTTAATTCCTAAGATTCATAGTTCTTTTTAGTATGATAATTTTGAAAACATTTTCCAACATGCTTGTTGGATAATATACAGTATAATATACAATAAACAGTTGAAACCAGTGTTACCTGATCGTCAAATGTTGTTTTGCAACAGTATGTCTACCTATACAATGGCGAAAATAAGTCACGCGTACGTGACAGCGGCCGATAACCGTTGGCGGGCAAAAGTCACGCGTACGTAACAGCGGCCCGCAGTGTTAAAATCGTCGAAAAATAAAACTGAAAGATTCTACCTTAACCGTTTGAGTCCCTAGAGCGCGATCGCGCTCTTCAGATTTTGTGTCGAAAAATCCCCAATACATTTCGGGCGCTGTGGACAACTGACGGTGCAGTCACCGACTGTCGAAGTAGCGTGCTCAGATTTACTGACGCACGTACATCGCACAGCTCCCTTTTTAAATGTAAATAATACAAATAAAACATTTTGTATTTCATTGTTATCTTGTCAATAATTTTTATCCAACAAAACTTGAAATATTTATAAACTTACAGTACGCGTATATAATAATGCAGATGTATTTCATAAAATAACGAATTACAAATTAAAAATATTTTTTGTGTTACGAACAATTTAAATGGAGAGTAACACTTATCATTTTTTTCTTCGCAATGGATTAAGACAAGCGCTATCGCGCCTCCTGGGTCTTTTCGTACTCGTTTACAGAAAGCGCGGTTGCGCTGTTCGGGATTTTTCGATACTGTTTTTTCAATACCCCTTGGGACTCAAACGGATATTCACTATATAGGTAAAATCTAGTTTCATTAGATTTCTTTCAACTTGGTCCTTCAAAGCATTATTGCGTGAAATCAAGATCTACAATAACGAAGATGTGAAAACAAATGTGCACAACTGGCGTAAACAAGAAAAACAGTTCTTTACTGTTGGCATAAAAAAGCTGGTAAAGCAATGGGACGAATGCATAATTGTAGTAGGGGATTATGTCGAAGAATAGGTGAATTATGATTCCTTGAATAAACCATGTTAAAACAACAGCAGTTTGTATTTTTACTTACTGAATTAATTTTTTATATGTGAACAACGGCTGCACACTACTCAACATTTTATAAAAAGATTGTAATTTATATTGTTCGTAAGCTTGAAATTTATTTGATTCGAAAAGCGACTTTATACAGTTTTAAAACTTCGCAATCCTGATTTTGATTAAGAAAACCGGAAAACGTATCAAACGCTTATTAATGACTGATAAAATGCAAAAATCAGATATATAGTGTCATTTGTAATTATGAACACAATACCTAAAATTACAGGCATAATTTTTAATGTATTATTTTCAAAATTATGTTATAAAGTAGGTTATCGCAGGTACCTCGAGAATGAATTTATCGAGCGATTTTAGATTTTATACACGTATAGAATAGATACTAAAATTAAGTCAGTGTCTGCGATCATTTTTTTTCACGACCCATAAAAGAAACAAAATTTATGGAAAAATCGATATTCGTTTTTATCGGACTATGATTACCACAAATTGCATTTTTTATGTTCTATTCTTTTACGAACGATAATCAAACTTATATTGCGATAATTTTGAATTCTTCTCATTTCCAAAAGCTATGTTAATTATGAAAGTTGCGAAGAGAAGCTGTTTTGTAATATTTTTCACGCTATAAGCAACAGTTTACTTTATTCGTATATATTATATGCATGAATAATTCCACACAAACTTTTCTATACTTTCTTTAAACATAAATGAATTTTTGTTCACTATCTACTTAAGAAATATTTTAAAGTTCTCGATTCGATTACTAATTCTTTTTATCTATCATATAAAAAGTGGCAAATATTACCAATTCAAATTTCGAAATCATTTATGTGATGAGGAAAAGATCTGGATTTTGTGTAAAAAAATACGATGAATGTTTTAAATTTTTATAAGTCCGGGATAGTTCGACTACCGGGAGAGACTGGATTAATATTTCAAAATAAAACAACTAAATCTGCTTTTTATTATTCTTGTACTGATAATTATCGCAAAACCGTATATATATTATACATTACATTTAAAGTTCTGAGCAAACTAACAAGTAAAGCTAAATAAAACTATTTCGAAATCTTCGCAAACGAGCATTGGGTTAAATGTGTAAAGTGCAAATATTTGTTTCATAATGGATGGTCTAAGCATGGAAATATTTGATTTATCTGGAAAATTGAAGAAAAAACAATGTATCAACTAATTTTCTCCAATATTATATTTTGTATAAGCTACATTTTTGATATTTTTAAAGATCAGTCTCATCCGTAATGGGTGGATACTTTAATCCAAACATGAGACCGTCCATTTGCAGTGTTGGTATTTCTTGATTAAAAAAAGAAATACGTATTTTAATATGTCGCGAAGTATGATTTATATATATATNGATCTGAGCTGATCACGCACCGTGGTTCATCTTGTATTTTAGTAGTATTTATATACAACGTATACTTTNCAAACAAGTCTCGATACCCAATCATATTTGTTTTCACAATTCATTGACTTGATTCCACGTTTTCTCCTGCCAGTATCGATATTTTACTCATTTTCGTTATTTCTCCTTCACTTACTTAAACTTTCAGAACATCTGCTAGTTCAGATAAACGGCCGTCAGAAGAGTTAAGCGGGCGATACTGTAACTTTCATTCGTTTTAATAAGAAGTCTATATATTTTTTGCATTCACGTTACAAGTTTTTGCAACTTTTTCTTTCCTTGAATATCTCTCTAATTATTTTATAATTCTCAAAGTTGCGTTTTTGAAGTTAGGTTACCTTTCCTCAGTTTTCTGTTTAATTCATCCCGTAGCAGCTCAACGGGATTAAGATTGAGTGATTGGTCGCACAATGGTACATATATAATATCCTTTGTTCTTTGTGCTCTAAATACTCTTTACAAGGCTTTAAAGTACTCTTGGAAACATTATATAAGTAATGACAATGTTAAGTCGTAAAATGCGCGAGATTAGGCGTCCGAGAGAAGCGAAATTCTTTTACAAGCACTCTTCGGAAAAACTTACACACCTGCACACCATGTGCGCCAAACTGAAGCGAAAGTAACCAAGGTGCGGTTATCTTTCCAAACAATAGGGAAAAATTCATAAAGATTTTCCCATTTTCACCAAATCGACACTTCCCACCGTTACTACATTAGACGCACCTGTAGCAAAAATCAACCAATAGAAATAAAATCTACCCACTCCGTACACTCTGAAAAACCAATCACAGAAGACACAACATTTATAAAAGACCATACACGAACCCTCAAAAATGCAGACATTCGTTCAGACATCTTACCGGAAACACATTTCGACAATCGTAGACACTCGTCAAGAAATCAACCACTTTTGTACATCACGCAACATTCAAGAAATAAAACAGTTAATATACATTCCACATACATTTGTAAAAAAGTTTCAGTCAGTACACAATTTCTGATTGCAAAACCATGTCATTTAATCGTTGCGAAACAAACCGCCGACGCTGTGACGCATAACAGACAATATGAGGATAATTACTTATATCTTATTTTAGTTAAAGAAAAAACGTATTCGAAAAGAATTAACAATATTTCCATAAACCTTTTTCCAGGTGCTTCGTAAATATNATTAGATTCAGAATAAAAATTTGTACATCAAAATCTTATATAGTTATCTGATATTATTGAATCGTAGTAGTTTCGCTGTATAACAAGTAATAACTAAATTATTGATAAAAAACAGAAATCAGAGAAAGTGTTACAACCGTACCGTAGTACGAAAGTAACAATTTGACTTTGGATTTCAATTGCACAAGAACCATTAGATTCAGAATAAAAATTTGTACATCAAAATCTTATATAGTTATCTGATATTATTGAATCGTAGTAGTTTCGCTGTATAACAAGTAATAACTAAATTATTGATAAAAAACAGAAACCAGAGAAAGTGTTACAACCGTACNGTACATCACGCAACATTCAAGAAATAAAACAGTTAATATACATTCCACATACATTTGTAAAAAAGTTTCAGTCAGTACACAATTTCTGATTGCAAAACCATGTCATTTAATCGTTGCGAAACAAACCGCCGACGCTGTGACGCATAACAGACAATATGAGGATAATTACTTATATCTTATTTTAGTTAAAGAAAAAACGTATTCGAAAAGAATTAACAATATTTCCATAAACCTTTTTCCAGGTGCTTCGTAAATATCTTCTTTTGCGTATAAAAAAAAATATCTCCAAACAGATGAAACAAAAATAATCTTAAAACGGAAATTTCAACGCTTTCGACTAATTTTTGTTAGAAAGAATAAGGAGAAAAATAAAAAAATCTGCAAGAAGTAGGAAAGTTTTATTTGCTAATTTGACGTGCTTAGTAAAATAATAAAAAAAGAAGGAAGAGACAGGAGAAAAGTATGTTTCCGTCGATTGAAAGACCTTAACAAAACCGTTCCGTTATCGTTTCGTCGTGGTCAAATAAGCATCAAGGAGAAGTCGTTCCGGTGGCATCACGTGAAACAAGTCCCGTTTCCAATTCCGACGGAAATTCTATAAACTGTTGCGTAACGTTTCCGTAGGGAACGGAAAGCATTGTGTACACGCGATTGCAGAATTGGTATTCGGCGTAGATTTCCAATAGCAATGTGACTTTTCCCCGTGGACGAGTCCATAGAGATCGATTTACTTCGCCAATGCGGTTCTGGAAAATATATTTGTAACGTCCAACGCATTGACAAAAACTTGGCAAACCACAAACAATGTTTTGTTCTAACCTTATACTCAAACGTAACTTCGTACAATAGTGTAAAACAGTACTTCCTAAAGTGCCAGTTTTATGCATTA
>SMSQ01024554.1:0-10253 GCA_019453375.1 Ctenoplectra terminalis | reverse complement strand
AAAAAAAAACAAAAAAAACCAAATCGATATCCCGTTAGTTTTATCGCGAGAATGGAAATTACTTTCGGATCATGTTGATCCCAGTAAAACTCGCGTTAAACTTTACGCACGAACTGCAGTTTACATAATCAGGGTTCCGAAACTACTTTCCCTATAAACAATGCTATTTCCCTTTGATTTTATACTCGGTTCGGTTCGGTTTTGGTAATTCCAGAAAAGTTTCGTTGAACATTTTTGTTACTGCACGAGAAAATAGATACTCGCAACACATAACATTACTACTACTTATACGTTNGGTAGTTACAGTGCATCATTCTAGGTACATCTTTTAAAAGATCAAGACCGATACCCAGCCATCTTGCACAAGGATCGTTTTCTCTCTCCGACCGCCAATTTCTAGCCTGGTTATAAGTTACACGAGTTCCCACTTAAATTTCCTTTTTCAACCAAACCACGATCGATGGTCGTCGACTTCATTTCGAGAGTAAGAACTTTATCTCGAAGCCAAATTCCTCTCAGTCAGAATCAATTTGCATAATTTTTCACTAGCAATTTTTAGAGAAGTTCAATCAATTTTCCGCAACTTGCGTTAAACATTGCGTTTCGCAGAAATTAAATTATCTCGAATTTTTCGGAAGGAAAATTTTCATGTTTCTTTTGCTTTTTAAAAATTTCGTTCGCCGAATTTCTACATATTTCCCTGAAAGCTTTCCTTTGTTTTTGAAACGATAAAAGTTTTTGCGAGTGAAATATGTTGCTTTTTTGTTATTTAATATTATTTTATTTTGAAACGTGATATATAACAGTTAACGTTTAAGATTTTTGAAATTTTCTTTTTATGCAGCCGTGTAATAATTTTAAACGATATTTTTCTGGTTTTTAAACAAATGCTTACAGTAATTAAAAAAAAAATTATTAAAATTGAGGCGATTTTTTTAAACACAATAAAACATTTTTTAGAAAAGAAGAACATTGGAATAAAAATTGTGATAAATCGAAGCTTCAAAACAGATTCGAATTTTATGAGAAAAGAAAAGTATCTTAACTTTTATTGATAATAATGTGTAGATTGAAATTTATGTTTTATTATAATAAAAAAAAATTATCTTACCTTTTATTAATAATAATATGTAGACCGAAATTTATGTTTTATTATAGCAAAAAAAAGATAATTATATGTTTCAAAATAAATAAAAACGATGAAATAAATTTTCTTCGAACGAAGCATTTTTTTTGCAGAAAATATATTTTTAATTAAATTAAACGTGAACTTTAAATAATTGATAAACAATATTCCTAACAATTTATTATAGTTTCTTCATAATCGGTCTATAAATCATCCAAACAATTTGCAACAATATTTAAAACCCGATGCTCAGGCAATTTTTCAATGTTTCCACGCTTACAAAATTTAGATAAGCGAATCTACGTCACGCGACGAATTTAACAGATGAATTCTTAGCATTTGCTGCCCGATGACCCGATGTACGCGCATAAATTTTTACGAGACCCGTTTAACATGCTACTCCCTCGTTCTGCTCGAACACAGATTCGCATAAACGAATTAATGGCGCGTCGACTCTTCTCCAATTCACCGTGACGAGGCTTATTCCGTGGAATCATCGAATATTAAAACGCGAAATTAAAAACCTGCAAATTTTCCAATGATTTTATAAAATCCTTAATTTCAATATTAATTTATTTTAAATTAAGTTTGCATATTTCTTAAAGCGATTAAAATTCCTTTGAAACATTCACGAATAATGGTAAAAAAAAAGATTGAAATTCCTACTCCCAATAGAATTTGAATAAAAAATTCGTAAAGAATCCCTTTTCTTCGACCCAAAAGAGAGAGATTTCTTTTTCTCCTTCGAAGGTACGAAAAAAAATATGAAAATTTAATTCTGGTATTATAACCGAACCCATTTTAAGGATTAAAGTTGATTTTAATTCGTTTCGCGAGTTCCTCGCAGAAGCATGCAATTTTATTTGAAATTTCTGTCTAATACGAATTAAGCAGACTGCTTTATTTCAGAGTTGGATTTCATTCGTTAAATGCTGGGTTGATTCCATTAACGCGTTCTGCTCGCGATGCTCTATAATTGTTTCAATTACATGGACCCAAGACAATTGGACTAATTGCATCGAGTTAAGATCCTGCAGAACAGGTTCGCTGCGTTCTGTCTTCTTTACCGGAAGAAATTTAGGTCATTTTTCATCCTGTACACGTGTAATCAGTTTTGCGGAACTTGTAGTTAATATTTCCAAGTTTCTTGGTGTTTTTTTTTTATTTACCGAAAACAGCGTTCCTCGATGCTTTCGTTTCCTTCTACATAATGCATTGTGCCCGATAATTATTGTCTACATCGATTAATTAAATAGTGATTATTATAAATTTCCTATTCGTTGAATTATTTTATTCGATCGATACACTACGATGATCTGAGAATTAGAAAGCTCACTTTTGCACAGATAGATATAGTTTTTTTAATTATTAGCTTGATACATACGAAAATTTAATTTTCTCAGATGAAACTTTAATTAATTTGCGATTCGAGTCACGTTGGAGACTTTAGCTCAACTAGTTCATATTCGGTAATTTGCTTCTAAAAATTGTCAACAGTTTGGCTGAATATTGGAATTTTATTTAAAAAAATTTTTCATTGAATTATATTTTAATATAAAAGAATATGTTTCGTATCCCAAAATTGAAGATAATGGATAAAATGTGGAGCCTGGTTCAACATAATTGCACATTTTCCAATAATTAACTACTTCAGTTATTTCTGACATATAAAAATCATCGGTTCTAGAATTCAAAAATTCGCAAAAACGCTGTTTATACAATTTTTCGATTCCAAAATAATTTGACAAATTTAAACTTCAGAGGAATTATATTTTATACGTACTAATATATTAAATAAAATTAAATTGCTAGATTAAAATATATTCTTTCCAAATTTCGTTTACACTTAGCACTGGTCGACACACTTTCGAGCGTAAAGAGTTAATAATTAGGTAACAGAATTTTTATTTTGCATTTTTTTAAATTGGTACACGATAGACGTGACCCCTATATTTTTAATATTCCTAGATTTTTATCTGTTTCCTAAATAATTCCAAATTCACATTAGATAAATCAATGCTTCTTTTAAGATCGTGTTATACTCTTTCGATACGGTGCAATTAAAAGTATACGAAACCTTATTTATTTAATAAAGAACATCCTGATGGCTACGTAAGAACAAATCCTAACTAGTTTTATTTTATTTTCGATCATAATTTATCAAAACAAACAATTTTTCCCCATACCTCCCAAAACCCATCAGCTATCAAAATATATTCTTTCTAAATTTTGTTCATAATTAATACATGATACATACCGTAAATAACAAGTCTACGAAACACTCTCAACTGCAAAGAGTCAATCATTCTAAAAACATTTTCCTTTGCACACCCCAAAAAAGAAAAAAAAAATAAATACCATTCCCAATGCTCGCAAAACCAACCCAAACACCTCCACCTGTCTCACAAGTACAAAGAGTCAATAATTCCAAAAACATTTTTCTGTACACACCCCAAAAAAAAATAAATACCATTCCCAATGCTCGCAAAACCAACCCAAACACCTCCACCTGTCTCACAAGTACAAAGAGTCAATCATTCTAAACACATTTTTATATTCTAAATACATCTTTATATTCTTTCTAAATTTTGTTCATAATTGATACATGATACATACCGTAAATAACAAGTCTACGAAACACTCTCAACTGCAAAGAGTCAATCATTCTAAAAACATTTTCCTTTGCACACCCCAAAAAAGAAAAAAAAAATAAATACCATTCCCAATGCTCGCAAAACCAACCCAAACACCTCCACCTGTCTCACAAGTACAAAGAGTCAATAATTCCAAAAACATTTTTCTGTACACACCCCAAAAAAAAATAAATACCATTCCCAATGCTCGCAAAACCAACCCAAACACCTCCACCTGTCTCACAAGTACAAAGAGTCAATCATTCTAAACACATTTTTATATTCTAAATACATCTTTATATTCTTTCTAAATTTTGTTCATAATTGATACATGATACATACCGTAAATAACAAGTCTACGAAACACTCTCAACTGCAAAGAGTCAATCATTCTAAAAACATTTTCCTTTGCACACCCCAAAAAAGAAAAAAAAAATAAATACCATTCCCAATGCTCGCAAAACCAACCCAAACACCTCCACCTGTCTCACAAGTACAAAGAGTCAATAATTCCAAAAACATTTTTCTGTACACACCCCAAAAAAAAATAAATACCATTCCCAATGCTCGCAAAACCAACCCAAACACCTCCACCTGTCTCACAAGTACAAAGAGTCAATCATTCTAAACACATTTTTATATTCTAAATACATCTTTATATTCTTTCTAAATTTTGTTCATAATTGATACATGATACATACCGTAAATAACAAGTCTACGAAACACTCTCAACTGCAAAGAGTCAATCATTCTAAAAACATTTTCCTTTGCACACCCCAAAAAAGAAAAAAAAAATAAATACCATTCCCAATGCTCGCAAAACCAACCCAAACACCTCCACCTGTCTCACAAGTACAAAGAGTCAATAATTCCAAAAACATTTTTCTGTACACACCCCAAAAAAAAATAAATACCATTCCCAATGCTCGCAAAACCAACCCAAACACCTCCACCTGTCTCACAAGTACAAAGAGTCAATCATTCTAAACACATTTTTATATTCTAAATACATCTTTATATTCTTTCTAAATTTTGTTCATAATTGATACATGATACATACCGTAAATAACAAGTCTACGAAACACTCTCAACTGCAAAGAGTCAATCATTCTAAAAACATTTTCCTTTGCACACCCCAAAAAAGAAAAAAAAAATAAATACCATTCCCAATGCTCGCAAAACCAACCCAAACACCTCCACCTGTCTCACAAGTACAAAGAGTCAATAATTCCAAAAACATTTTTCTGTACACACCCCAAAAAAAAATAAATACCATTCCCAATGCTCGCAAAACCAACCCAAACACCTCCACCTGTCTCACAAGTACAAAGAGTCAATCATTCTAAACACATTTTTATATTCTAAATACATCTTTATATTCTTTCTAAATTTTGTTCATAATTGATACATGATACATACCGTAAATAACAAGTCTACGAAACACTCTCAACTGCAAAGAGTCAATCATTCTAAAAACATTTTCCTTTGCACACCCCAAAAAAGAAAAAAAAAATAAATACCATTCCCAATGCTCGCAAAACCAACCCAAACACCTCCACCTGTCTCACAAGTACAAAGAGTCAATAATTCCAAAAACATTTTTCTGTACACACCCCAAAAAAAAATAAATACCATTCCCAATGCTCGCAAAACCAACCCAAACACCTCCACCTGTCTCACAAGTACAAAGAGTCAATCATTCTAAACACATTTTTATATTCTAAATACATCTTTATATTCTTTCTAAATTTTGTTCATAATTGATACATGATACATACCGTAAATAACAAGTCTACGAAACACTCTCAACTGCAAAGAGTCAATCATTCTAAAAACATTTTCCTTTGCACACCCCAAAAAAGAAAAAAAAAATAAATACCATTCCCAATGCTCGCAAAACCAACCCAAACACCTCCACCTGTCTCACAAGTACAAAGAGTCAATAATTCCAAAAACATTTTTCTGTACACACCCCAAAAAAAAATAAATACCATTCCCAATGCTCGCAAAACCAACCCAAACACCTCCACCTGTCTCACAAGTACAAAGAGTCAATCATTCTAAACACATTTTTATATTCTAAATACATCTTTATATTCTTTCTAAATTTTGTTCATAATTGATACATGATACATACCGTAAATAACAAGTCTACGAAACACTCTCAACTGCAAAGAGTCAATCATTCTAAAAACATTTTCCTTTGCACACCCCAAAAAAGAAAAAAAAAATAAATACCATTCCCAATGCTCGCAAAACCAACCCAAACACCTCCACCTGTCTCACAAGTACAAAGAGTCAATAATTCCAAAAACATTTTTCTGTACACACCCCAAAAAAAAATAAATACCATTCCCAATGCTCGCAAAACCAACCCAAACACCTCCACCTGTCTCACAAGTACAAAGAGTCAATCATTCTAAACACATTTTTATATTCTAAATACATCTTTATATTCTTTCTAAATTTTGTTCATAATTGATACATGATACATACCGTAAATAACAAGTCTACGAAACACTCTCAACTGCAAAGAGTCAATCATTCTAAAAACATTTTCCTTTGCACACCCCAAAAAAGAAAAAAAAAATAAATACCATTCCCAATGCTCGCAAAACCAACCCAAACACCTCCACCTGTCTCACAAGTACAAAGAGTCAATAATTCCAAAAACATTTTTCTGTACACACCCCAAAAAAAAATAAATACCATTCCCAATGCTCGCAAAACCAACCCAAACACCTCCACCTGTCTCACAAGTACAAAGAGTCAATCATTCTAAACACATTTTTATATTCTAAATACATCTTTATATTCTTTCTAAATTTTGTTCATAATTGATACATGATACATACCGTAAATAACAAGTCTACGAAACACTCTCAACTGCAAAGAGTCAATCATTCTAAAAACATTTTCCTTTGCACACCCCAAAAAAGAAAAAAAAAATAAATACCATTCCCAATGCTCGCAAAACCAACCCAAACACCTCCACCTGTCTCACAAGTACAAAGAGTCAATAATTCCAAAAACATTTTTCTGTACACACCCCAAAAAAAAATAAATACCATTCCCAATGCTCGCAAAACCAACCCAAACACCTCCACCTGTCTCACAAGTACAAAGAGTCAATCATTCTAAACACATTTTTATATTCTAAATACATCTTTATATTCTTTCTAAATTTTGTTCATAATTGATACATGATACATACCGTAAATAACAAGTCTACGAAACACTCTCAACTGCAAAGAGTCAATCATTCTAAAAACATTTTCCTTTGCACACCCCAAAAAAGAAAAAAAAAATAAATACCATTCCCAATGCTCGCAAAACCAACCCAAACACCTCCACCTGTCTCACAAGTACAAAGAGTCAATAATTCCAAAAACATTTTTCTGTACACACCCCAAAAAAAAATAAATACCATTCCCAATGCTCGCAAAACCAACCCAAACACCTCCACCTGTCTCACAAGTACAAAGAGTCAATCATTCTAAACACATTTTTATATTCTAAATACATCTTTATATTCTTTCTAAATTTTGTTCATAATTGATACATGATACATACCGTAAATAACAAGTCTACGAAACACTCTCAACTGCAAAGAGTCAATCATTCTAAAAACATTTTCCTTTGCACACCCCAAAAAAGAAAAAAAAAATAAATACCATTCCCAATGCTCGCAAAACCAATCCAAACACCTCCACCTGTCTCACAATTGCTGACAAACACGAAATTTAAACGAAAAACATTGATCTGAAAAATTAACACCGTCCCAAACGATACTCCACGTCCACGATGCCGACACAGGCCCGTCCACGTGTCTCTAATAGCCCATATATTTTAATAAACACTCGTTTACGGGGATTCGTTACGAGCATACCGTAGCAACTTCGCGCCCATGCCACCCTCGTATCGTTTTAATCTTCACGGGGAACGACGTTGGTGAATTCGAAAGGCTCGCCGAGGAAAGTCATCCCAGCGGAAACGTTGGCATAAGAGGGAGCTTAACGTCGGTTCGACTGCCGGACGCGAGTATCGTAAGGTCGCCGCGTGTTATAAATTTTTATGGGCAAACTTGGGTCGCTCGCGTTACGATGATACCAGGGCTCATTGGTCGAGAAAATTAACGGCAAGGTCTTCGAATAAACGAAGTGTCGCTTGGTTACAGTCGCTTTCGTTTCATGGGGAGGTAGAACCGAGAACGGGAACCGTAAATTTCTATGGAGATTACGTCGCCGAGGTTAAAATTGTGAACAGATCGTACGGTTAATAGGGAGATGCTTGGAAACGTGTTTCAACCATTTGCGCTCCGCGCGTTTCTTTGTCACTGAAGAAAAGAAGTTTTATTTCGAACGGAAAAAATTAGTATCGCTTGTGAAACTTGTTTTTATTCATGTTATAAATATCCTTTTTCTTCTGGTAAACGAAACATAAATTTTTAATTTTGTGAATCATCAAGGTGTCATATCTTTGGAAATTGAGCGAAATCGCGTTGAAATGTCTCCGTATCTGAGTCAAAGGAGTACTGAGGGTTAACCCTTTGCATTGGCGAACTTTTTTAACCCTCTATAGTCCGAATTTTGTTTTTTTATCAGAGAAAGGAGCTACGATTGATTACAGTATTTTACTTCGATCGCGAAATTTTTTAAATAATAATTGCTATAGATGGACTGTGGTATCATTACAGTAATATTTTTAGAAAATTTAATAGTACGGTGACAACTAAATGAAATAAATATTTTTAAATATAAATACACGAGTATGTAACTCTCATGTCAGTGACTACTACTACTGTGAAAACTTAGCGTTCTTTTGGAAAGAGAAACAGAAAATTACAGATGTTTACGATTTTTTATTTACTTAGTTAATTTACTTTATTTTAAAACAGAAGAAGTATTTGAATTGACTAAAATGCAGAATTTAATTCAAAACGTAATCTTTAAAGAAAATTATGCGTGTCGCCATAGAGGCGCCAGTCGAGTGCAAAAGGTTAACACTAGAACCGCCGAATTTTCTTAAACAATTTTTATAAATGTACAGTGATGCATTTTTAGAGATTTTCCATTAGGATATTTTTTAAGCGCTGTAAAAATTACGAAGGAGACAGAAGTCTCGGAACCCAAAGAAAGCAAACCTCAGCGGTCGCATCGTAAATTTTGCTAAGAGTTATGACTCTTTTTTAGGAGTGTTTGTTAGAAAATAATTATATTGTGTTTTTTTCAGAGTACGATTAAGGTTGTTTTTTCTGTGATCGTCATTTGTGAGTGATTGAAAAGGTATTGTGGCGTTGTTTCAGAGATGGCATCCAGGTTTGGCTAAAGCTGCACAGAGATGGGCCAATCGATGCCTTGGACTGGTCCACGACAACGCAACCGGTCTATATTTGGATGGTTTCGGCCAAAGCGGTCAGAATATCTTCATTACGACGAGAAGGACACTGTGGTGAGTATTTAATTATTTATTTTCGGTCAATTATTTTTATTTTTACCAGATTTTATAGAGCGGTTTCTAATTATTATTGACGTGTTTTAATTCTTAATATTTAAATAATTTGTAACTTTAGTTTTTGAAGTTATAAACTTTATGTTATTAAGATTTGAATTTTCAATTTTTAATTCCGAATTAAAGGTTGAAATTTTAAACTCCAAATTTTAAGGATAGACGTTTCGAATCTTGGGTTTCAAATTTCAAACATCAAATTGTAATCTTTTTTTTTTTTATTCTAAACTGCAAGTTTGAGAACGCCAAATTTTAAATTTCAAATTTAACACCGTCAAACTTTCTTCAATTTTTAAACTTTTCCGCTTACAACGTTACACGAAGTAGGCCAACCTCTGCGCTACGCGACGAGTCTATTTTATTCCGGCGTTTGCAAACGTTCCATCGAGAAAACTCGGAGGGCTCAAAATTCTTCAATATTCAAATTCACGTCGAAGGATCTTCTTTCGAGCGATGCACACACAATGAATTCGTGCCCCGAAGGAAGATCTTCCCGCTGTAGGGGATGATTGTACCGTGGTACTCGAGCGACCGCAAATTCTGGCGCACGAAGCACAGAATTTCGAGTAACGAACACTGCGGTGCACGGAGAGAAACGGATCCTTATTTCCGTACAATTGGCACGTTGATACGTTTTAATTAATTTAATCCCTATCGTTGATCGTTCCATAGGATTTAGTCGTGCCGTTTCATTACTGAGAACTATGAATATCGAGAACATTGTACCATATATTACACACTCGATAGCGAAATATTTCGCTAGGATATTAAAATATTAACTTACATTAATGAAAATATTTTATTGAGAGCAAAAAAATATGAATTGCAATATTGGAGTGTTATTATATTATAATATATCGATGAAAGTGTTTTATAAAAAATAAAAAAAAAATCGTAATATTAAAGTAGTTTAATATTATGATATATCAATTAAAATGTTTTATCAAAAAGATATTATGATATTATAGTACTAGAAATTGTCGATG
>SMSQ01024551.1:0-10359 GCA_019453375.1 Ctenoplectra terminalis | reverse complement strand
CTGATAAGCGCTTTACTTCACAAGAATTGAACAGGTTTCTGGAGGTAAAGGAGAATTTAAATCGAAATAATATTAAACCTATTTCCGATTGTGAGCGTAGTTTGTTGTTCGATGTGCTACAACTGAACAAAACAAAGTGCGTCGATTGTTCGACAGAACGAGTACGAAGATATAGAGAGAAAAAGAAGTTAGATACTACGGTACAGTTTAACAATGGTGAAAAAAAAAATAATATAATAATAATCATGTATTTAATGGATATTTACAATTAAGTATGTATAAATTTTTGGTTTTTGGTATTCAATAATTAAATAAAAATATTGTACTCGAAATGTTATTGCTTATTTTACTTACAGCTTTTAATTATAGCTTTAATGTACATTCTTAACACTTTCGTGTTTTCAAGCTGTACATGCAGTACAGATTTTTTTAGAAAGAATTTGTGATGATTAAAATGTGGGGTATTATAAATGAAATTAATTTATCTAGGATCTATCTTAAGATGATTGTTGGAGAGGTAAGAGATGAATTTTTTATTAGATGGCTTTAATATATAATATATTTCTCGTTGATGTGTGTTTAACAAGTATTTACTTACAGTTCTCGTTACTTCGTTCTGTTTCGATATAATTTATTTATTATACGGAAAGTGTTCTTTTCGATCCTCTATCTTCAAGGATTATTGTATTAATTATAAAGTCATTTAGAACAGTAAAAATTAAATAGTACAAAAAGAACAGGGGTATCAAAGGATCAACTAAAATAATAAGTGATATAATAAAATTGCAGATGTAAAAAAATTATTAAAGTACGCGTACAACTCTCAATTTTCTGTGAACATATTCTAAATTCTTTTTTCTCATTTTTTTTCATACGAGGATTTTTCTTTCCCAAAAATTGTGCGACTTTTAAATCGCTTTATTCTTCGAAAACCAATTTATTTTTGTACACGTGAACATAACTATTAACAATTTTCTACACGACAGATTCTCCCGAAAGAAAAATAAAAATAAATTCATTTGCATACCAACACACACGAAGTTCTTAAATATAAATTTATTCCCGAAGGAAATTCCGACCAGCCCAAAATATCCAGCAAACATGCTCGTTATTTACAGTAAAAAAATTCTACTTCAATTTTTTCACCACGTTCAACTCAATCCTCCCCTCTAAATTAATCGTCCAAAAAAAAGAAAGAATAAATAAAATTCCTTTTTAATAACAACAAATCGCACCATACTTTTCCATAAGCCTTCCACCGATACTTGCACAAAAAATTCTATCTTCCGCCATAAATTCTTCCCAAGCAAAACACCCTTCACCTCAACAGTAAATCTTCCCGCTAACGCAGCCAATAAAACATTGACCACCAAACGAAAGAAAAAAAAGAAAAAAAGCAAAAAAAAAAAAAGAACCAAAGAAACAGACAGATAGTGACAACTCGATTAATTCTCGGATCGCTTAAAATATATAGAAACCGATCGATCTCGTGGTCGCAGAGCTTTCCAATGTCCAATTGCGTGGACTCCGTCAGACGCTAGCATTCCAGCCAGATTAATGAGCCTGATTAGTCACAATCAACAAACACTTCCGCTTGCACCGACCATTACAGCCACACCGATACCCTTCGACGTTCAAAGCGGCGAGAAGCCGATGTTTAACCATCGTTTCGAACACAGAAACCGATAATCTGATTCTCTTCGGTACGACGTTATAATTCAATCTTCGCGACAGTCTAATCCTCGTTCGACTCGTTCCGGCTAGCGATTCCAGACGCAAGATCGTCGATTCTAAAAGTCACAGGGGGATGAAGGTGGGGAAAGGGGAGAAAGAAAGGATCGACCACACCGAATATACACGGAGACTCGATTCGAGGCTCGTTATCTGGCTTGGTATCCGCGAACGGATAGGCCGAAGCCGGTGAACACGGATGAACGTTCGCGGACAAGGTGTAAGTCGATCGAGTTCGATCCAATAGATCAGGCGGCAGATTCCTTGCCAGTTATTACAAGAGGTCGGAGGTCGATCGCTCGCATAAACCATTTAGCCTCGATCGACTATCGATACCGATATTTCCCAGAGGTATCGGCTATCTGTTCGCTCGATCTTCGTCGGACAAGGCCCAGCTTTCTTTTCCCTCCCTTCTGTGTATCGTCCCTATTTCGTTCTGTCTCTTTCTTACGCTGGTTGGTGAACAGGGCCCCACCCACGTTACGAAACGGATTAAATGCTTGGGTCCTGGACTTCTTCTTTTCTGGGCTGTGATACGGGGGTACCGTGGTTTGGGCGAGGCGTGCGTTGGTGGGAATCATTTGGAATTAATTGGTCGAGCTTAAGCCTTTTATTGTTTAGTTTGTATTTTTACGATGTATCGTTGGAATTTTTGTTTTATTGGTGAGTAATGCAATCGTGACGTGGTTTGGTTGTGAGACTTTGTACGTGGTATTATCTTATGTTCTTTTCTTTTTTTTTTTTGTTAACTATGGGGTGAAGATGATGATTTTTTGTAGACTTGTACATAGTATTATCTTATGTTCCTCTTTTTTATTTTGTTAACTATGGGGTGAAAATGTTTTTTTTTGTTGACTCGTACATAGTATTACCTTATGTTCCTTTTTTTTATTTTGTTAACTGTGGGGTGAAAATGTTTTTTTTTGTAGGCTTGTACATAGTATTATCTTATGTTCCTTTTTTTTTATTTTGTTAACTATGGGGTGAAGATGTTTTTTGTAGACATGTTAATTTTGTTACGGTCAAATATGCTTTCATGGTTTCCTGTGCCCTAGAAAAGTGTGTAATAAAATTGTTTAAACAAAAACGAAACCTTCACCACCCTTTTCTGAAAATTTTAGTAAAATATATAGGTAACCATTAAATTCTCAATCTAAAAATTTGTTGATATCTGTTATAGTTTGCTAGATATATAGGAAAGTAGTAAAGCACACCGGTAACTTTAAGGGACGTTTTCATCCTGACAAACCGAATATCAGTAGATAAAAAAAATGTAGCGTGATACTCAATTTGAGGTCCTCTACAAACCAGCAAAGTTTCAAATTTTTTTCAATTTTCTGATTACCGAATGTTCCTTATCAAATCAAAACCAACGGCCACCGCTACCCTCTCTATACAGCTCTTACATATAAGCCCCAGCGCGCCCACAGAAAACAGCTTTTTCTCTTCTATCGTAACGTCGACAGCAGACCAATTCTTATACAAACCATTAAAGTTGCATTCGAACTAGAGCGTCCAAAACATATTTTTTTAATTTATCTCCATCACACCTGAATCCCAACAACACATCATCCCAACTCAAGCAATTTAAACAAACTATCCCCGAATTTTTAAAAACAATCGCATACCACGAAAACTCACCTGAATCGCGACCACCAAAGACACCCGCAGATATAATCATCCCTCTGTACACACACTACGATCGGGAATCGATTTGGCAGAAAAGTGAATTGAAACGAGCCGCCTGTGGGGTCCCGATCTCCTCCGCTCCCTCGACGCACGCTGCTCAATCCGTGAGCATACACCGGCGAGATATCTGAGAGTATCCAGCGTCGGACAGCTCCGTCCGCTGGCACGGATATCTGGCATCTTGGCCGAAAGTTGCCTAATAAAATTTGTTCCCGCCAGTTAAGCCCGTTGCCAAAAGCGCCTATTAATTTTTTATCTCCGATCTCCGCTTCCACTAGGCCCCGGATTTCTCTGCGTCGCCCTGGCTTTTCAATACGTTAACGGTCGCCGTAAAACATCGCGGTCCGGTTGGCTCTGGACGACGACGCGTCTCTCCATTATGCATGCACATGCATAAATCGATAAACAGCGGTGGATCGTGGAGGAAAGCGTGCTCGAGAAACCGCGTATTAAGTCGTTGCTCGCGCAACGCGAGATAACCTCTCGCTGTTTCGCCCCCCTTTTACTGTTCCACGAACCCTGGTCGCGCCGGGATCCCGTCCGTCTGTGCTTTGGCCAATTTCATCCGACACCTGCTAATTCTTGAGCGTTCGGTTTCGTGGAATGGCTACCGGTCGAGGGATCAAGCTAATGGCCGAGAACCAAACGATGCGCTTCCGCTGATCCCAGAATCAAGGATTCTTAATAATCCGTGAAGGGAGTAGGCTTTATGGGGAAATTTTTGGAAGGTAGGTTGAGCAATGAGGCGGAGGGTGGGTGAGGAGAGGATTTCTTGGACGGTGGATGGAAGTTTGTTTCGTGAAATGGTCAGAGAAGGCTCTTCGGTTTGAATTATTGTGTCAGGGTTAGGTTCGAGATAACCCATTTGCATCAATCTTTCTAATCTCAATTTTACTGGTCACTATCATAGAAGCCGCATGCATACGCTCAACTTTGTTGGTCATTATCATTATTCGTTACCTAAAAAATAGAAATGGAGGGTGTTTGAGATGAAAGTGGCAATTTTGATTATAGTGAAGAAGAAACTAGGAAATGTTTTCTTAGTCACTATCACCGGAGCGAATATATACGCTCAATTTTGCTGGTCATTATCAGCGGAGCCGTATGCACACCCTCAACTTTGTTGGCCATTATCATTATTCGTTAGCTAAGAAATAGAAATGCAGGGTGTTGGAGATGAAAGTGGCAATAGTCAGAAAGAGAAAAATTAAAATTTTCCGAACGAAATGGAAGGAGTACTTAATTTTTATAAGAAAATCATTTTTACTGAACGTTTCCACGTGGATTTATAGACCGCAAGAAACACATTATCAACAATATCTTTTGTCGTTTAAAATTGATAAATACTTATATAGAAGAGTGAAATCGCATAAAAGGGTTGATTTCTCCGTTAACACGTTCGGCGCCAAGCGTGATTCGGTTGAGTTTCTCGCGGGCCCAAATTTTACTGTCGGCGTACCAGAACGGAAACGGAGAGGTAATATTTATAATATCCTAAATATAAATTAATAAAAAGTAGAGTGTAATTTGTATATTTTTCATATTTTTATGCTGTATATTCTATATTTATACTTCAGTGCTTGTTCCATTAAATTTGTTTTCAAAATGCAACTGAAAATCTTATTTAACTTGAACAAGAAGAGCGTCACCCAAGTACGGGTGACGCGGCGCCGAAAGTTAAAATAAAAAACGGGCAGCAATGAAGTACAGATATATTGTTAGAAAGGTCTAAACCACATTTGCACAAAGTTTCGTCAGACTTTTGTCACTTAAGTTTTGCTATTTTTGGTGCGACGTAAACTAATAATAAAAATAGAAGGTCGCAAGAGGGTTGAGAAAAATTAAAGAGCTCTCTGGAAAATGATCCCATGGACCGAAATGGCGAATTGAGTAAATTGCATGGGATAGATCCAGTTTAAGTTGAAACAATTAACCATTTGCACTCGGAGCCATCTCGCGACATTTTCATAGGAAAACGTGCAAACAGAAATCGTTCCATATTCCGGTACATACCATACTTTTTGATTTTCCATCTCTTGCGATTTCAAATAGAGAACTTCAAGAAAACATGCAATTTTTAAAAAAGTTATGCCGTCGTAAGTTCATCATCTGTAAGCATTAATGTCATCAATAAACTCCGATGTCCCCTGAGAGGAGACGTTCGAGTGCACAGGGTTAACATTACTGACGATTAAAATATATTTGTTTGAGTGGAAGAAATAAGAAATGAAAGGTGTGTAAAAAAATGCGTAAAAATTTCAATAATTGATCATTTTGACCGCTTTGGTGGTTCTAGTGTTAACGAATAGTCTCGAGGAATTTATGATACGGATTGAGTAATATTTGATATTACCGAGTCGCAAAGCAGATGCAGAAGAACCGGCTGGTATCAATGGATGCCACCAAATATCTGGTTTACCCACACAGGTCATCGACATCGGTCGATGAATTAATTTTTCTGCGAAAACCGATACTTGTTTGCTGGTTCTTGTTCGATCGACGATACGGATCTGTTGCTGATAGTCACGCACATCTCGTTTCGGATACGACAGCAACTAATTTATTTTTCCAGTCGGTCTCGAAAGGAACGCGATCGGCTGCTCGCCAAGCAACAAGTAATTTGAAAGATTTAGAACCACGAATAAAAGTTGATGCATCGATACTTCAATTATTGGAAACGTCAGCGATCTACGAATTTTAACTAACTAATTTCTTCGTTCTAAATGTGTAAAAATCATTGATTCCGAAATTCTTCGAATGCTGCTTTCACAGTTCTCAAATTCAAAGTTTGAAAAAATGATGTTTCTTTTATTAAAATTAAAATTAAATTAAAATTTTCTACAGATGCATGAGAATCTTTATAAATGTTGAACGTTTTTTAATTTAAAGATATTAACACTGGAACTACCGAAGTGATCAAAATGACCAATTCATAATTTCTTACAGAAATTTTATAAATTCGCAACAGTATTTTTTGAAGGATTTTCTACGATTTTTTGTTAAAAATATAGATGAAGCCTTGATTCCTTTACATTACGTATATTTTCATATCCTATTTATTTTTATTTCTTCGATACGGATAAGTATACTTTAACCCTTTGCACTCCTAAACTTTTTTCAAGCTTCAGAGGACTGTTACGAAACCATAAAGTGTTATTTTGAAAAAAAAGAATATTTTTATTTACTTCGTTCATTTCCTTTATTTTAAAAAAAAAAAAAAAAAAATATGCGAATCGACGAAGATATACAAATTAATTTAAAACTTAACTTCTCTAAAACTTAGCGTTAATGGAGTTCAAAGGGTTAATCGCCGGTAGTTCCAGTGTTAGGCTAGTCTAGATGGCATGTAACTAACTTCTAAACTCTAAAAGAAACAGAAATTATGATTACATTTAAAATTATAAAATTATATTACAGTTAGCAAAAGTTCGGTTAAACTTTAACCCTTTCACTACAATGCTTCAGGGACTAAAAACGTTATTGCTATATAGATCGATATAATTTCAGTTAATATAACAAAAATATACTTATAAAAATTTAGATACAATGAATTATGTTATAACACATGTGAATAAAAATAAAAATAATTTCTTGCTGTAGAAGATGTCCATGTACCTTAGTGGAAGAATGTTATTTGTGAATAAATATTTAACCAAACGCGCTTAAGCTATGCGTTGTTTATAAATTAAACAATCCTTTACTAATTTATAAATAACGCATAGCTCAAGCGCGTTTGGTTAAATATTTATTCACAAATAACATTCTTCCACTAAAAATAAATTTGACTAATTAATTTAATGCAAGCAATCCAATTGCCGCGATATTTATATCTTTTTCCTAATAATAAATACCGACGATTACAAAATACGAATAATTGTAATAAAGTTTATAATCGACGCGTGACTCAGACCGAATGTTAGAAACGGCTAAAAGAGGATCTCAGAGGCCGGCTCCGATTCTTTCTCTCTCGGTCAACGTTCTTAAACAATCGGCTCTGTTCGCGGCAATATCGTCGATAAGTATCTCAAGACGGCTCTCTCGGAGCCATGAGCTACGATCTACGTAGTGGTATGTGGTACTTTGATGGCGGCCAGCCAGAAGTAAATCTAAGGTTTACGAGGCAGTACCGCCTCTTACTAGCACCTCCTCGAGCACACCCCAAAGTTGCATGGGGTAGCGGCGGAACCGAGAACGAAAGAAAGGTTGTGTTGTGCTCGTTGCACGGACGCTCATAATTCTCATAATAAATCGCCTCAAACAACTGACGCCCGCTCCATATACAAAAGGAATCACCGACCTTATAGGAGGATCGAGGCAAAACGGATCGGCCAACAATAGATCGCCGTTGATCGCGAAACAATCGTTGTTGAGAAATGTTGCAGTAACTCGGCTCCACGTCGCTTTGAACCAACCGGCGAACCAGACCCGCCGGAGCTTCATTAATTTCTCCGATTATGCGCCTGATTGCTTGCTCGAGCTTCGCAATGATGCTCGTCAAGGAGTGAATGCCTAAATTTACCTTTCTTTGAAAGATTCGATCAATTGAATCTGTTTGACCTGATTGTTGTTGTGCGTCGTTGTCGCTTTTGCTCGAAGTGATGTGTTAGGATATTCCTTGTTTCTAATAAAATTATGGTTAGAAACCATGCAGGATATTCCTTCTTTCCAATAAAATTAGGTTTAGAGTCCATGCAGGATATTCCTTGTTTCTAAAAAAATTATGGTTAGAATCCATGCAGGCTATTCCTTATTTCTAATAAAATTATTGTTAGAATCCATAGAGGATATTTTTTGTTTCTAAGAAAATTATGGTTAGAATCCATGCAGGATATTTCTTCTTTCTAATAAAATTAGGTTGAGAGTCCATGCTGGATATTCTGTGTTTCTAATAAAATTATGGTTAGAGTCCATAGAGGATATTTTTTGTTTCTAATAAAATTAGGTTTAGAATCCATGCGGGATATTTCTTGTTTCTAATAAAATTATGTTTAGAGTCTATGCAGGATATTCCTTCTTTCTAATAAAATTAGGTTTAGAATCCATGTAGAATATTCCATTTTTCTAATAAAATTATATTTAGAATCCATGAAGAATATATTTTGTTTTTAATCAAATTTGGTTTAGAATTCATGGAGGATATTTCTTGTTTCTAATAAAATTAGGTTTAGAATCCATGCAGGATATTCCTTATTTCTAATAAAATTATGTTTAGAATCCATATTCATTTTTTTTTTTATATATATATTGATTGTTACTTTATAATTTGTCCATCTAGTGGACATTAAGTGATCGTTATACAATCTCCAGCTAGATGTTATCTTAGAAGAATTTATCTTCTACAGTAGAATTATTTTTGTGCCAAGAATTCTTTTTTTTATATATAAAAAACCCCAGAGACAGGTCATTTCAACCGTTTCCAATTTTTGATTCCAATTTTCCAAGTTAAAAAAAGACACAAAGAATTTTTTATCAACACACGCAGCCTCTCCTTTCAATTCTCCATCGCATCCTAATTTTTTCCTCAAAACTGCGAAGTCTTTCTAGAAAAAATGAACGAACGATTTCATCGAGGAGATTTCAAAGACCGTTCAATTTTCTTCCGAAAGGAATTTAATCAGTTCGCCCGCTCTTCCTCCACATTCCCCGCGTATCGTGATAAATTGGCCGCGTTAAGGGGGAGGCCACGGTTCCCCGAGGTCTTAATGTAGGTCGCGAACGTTTCCTCCAAATTATAGCCCAATATTTCTGCTCGATACACATTGTAACACCCTCTCCGGCGATCTTCTTAACCCAAGCCAGCTCCCATAAACCGGCACGGCGAACGCGAGGAGAACCATGTATTGTGGTTGAAGCGCGTGGTCATAGGGCTCGATAATATAGTTATTACCGACAGGGTCCCCCTCCGGCCAGAAGAAAGCGACGAACCCCGCATTAAAAACCAATTTTTAGTCCTGAAAAAAGCTGCGCCGTTGCTCGTAATAACAGGCCTGGTAATCTATAGTAGGTTTTCTGTCCCGGCCCGAGGACCGAACCGCCAGTCCCACCTTTCCCCCCCTTAAACTGCAACGCAACCCCCTTTCCTCCAGGTCTCCGGTCCTCTTCTTTCGTCCTCGTTCAACGTCAGAGAAGCTTGGCCAAGGATAATGGAACAAATTGGAGCTCCAACCTCCGCCAGGACGACTTTTTTTCAATTAAAAAGGGCCTCGATGCGTCCAACAGCTGTCGGCTGTGTTCCATCCTGTGTATACCTAGCTCACTCGGAGGAAATTGGGCCTTGTTGAAATTATCTCGTGCAACGGGAGGATACAATGTATCGCATAGGTCGGTCAGCTTCTGTTGTGTTCGCCAAGAAGAATTTTCGAGAGGTTCTTTCGATAGGTTTAGCTGTGTTCACTGTGTAGAGGTAACGAGGGAAGGTAATTTGGATTGTTGAGCGGTTTGGTGTATTGATGACGGCGGAGTATGTTCGGAGAAAGTTTGGTTACGTTTGGAAGGTTTGACGAGTCTGGGAAATTGTTGGTTTGTTGTACACGGAGGATTATGAATAATTATGTTGTGTTATGGAGGGATGTATGGTTTGGTTATTTGTTAGGAAATGTGGGTACGGGCGGTTAGAAATTATTTCGATTGAATATAATAATGGAGTATGAAGAATGTTTTTACTTAAAGTCTTTTATTTACGGTACTAATTTCTATTGTAATTAACACTGTATTTACGGAACCCGTCAATTTGACGCAACTCAGATTTCGGTGCTTAAATTTAACAATCGTGCATGCGTAAAATGTAAACTCAAAATGAAATTTACATATAAAAAATATACTAAATAAATCTCTGTTAATAGAAATCCATTTATTCAAAGTAAACTGAACTAATGATACTATAATAAATTTATATTTCAACGTACCCATCGAAATGATCCAATGGATGCCCGTAAACCT